>JAVHNL010000510.1:0-100000 GCA_031216105.1 Dalbergia cultrata
TTATAGGGAGAGAGAGTGAGGAAAACAGCCAAAAAGTGAAAGATATCGTGCGCGAAATAAGAGTAAAAGAAACGGTGGGAATGATTATATTCCTAATTCCGAATTGTTTTAAAAGAAAAGAAGCAGTTGGAATCGATTTCTTGCAAGACCTTTGGGGTTATGCGCGGAGTTGGCAGGTTTTGCTGCGTTAAGAGCCTTGAAGCAACCAACTTTCTTAGTATTCAGTGATGCGCATGCCAGCAAAAAATAGTAAACAAAATAAAGGGGGCCCCATCACAATTCTCATTGTAGGTCCTTAGCTTGCATTTTCCAACCCACCCTATGTTTGTTCCACGTTGACACACTCCATCGATTACATGCACCTTAATGCTTCTCTTCCCTAAATTGAGCAGCGTTTTAAATCATTCAAGGAAGTCTCACTTTCAGTTTCATTTTTCTACATTGTTTCAAGCTTCAAGGCCAGATTAATTCAAGATTACATATTTATGAACTCACTTACCTCTGCCTTGGGAAAAGGATCCAATGCCAGTGTGAAATAATAAATTTTCCCAGTCACAGTAAATAGAAAAGACTAGCCGTAAAAGTCCTATTCATATGGGTCTTGAAGTTAAAACTCCGTAAATTAAATTTTCAAAACGAAGGTTTCTTTTTCTATTAAAAAAAGAAATACTGCATCTCTCTATCACACCCACTTTCCCTCACGAGAGGTTTGTTTCCAATTCTGAATATACGTTTCGAGAATGCTATCTGAGTACGAATATAGACATTGCTTTTACCTGAATCTCATGATTTTTCTATATATGCGGCTAAGAGTCATCCAGTATACCTTTTCATCACATCAAATTTGTCACTAGATAAATGTTTTGCTGCTAATTGAGATGGGTATCTGGCATGCATTCATTTATTACGGCATCAATCCGGGGACTTAATTTACACGTAACGCCATCCTTTCTTCCGCTTATGATCCAAACAAATGTCGGGGTTCATTAAGAAGTAATGCGGCCAAGGAAAATAGCTAGTCGCGAGAAAGAAAACCATAGCGTATAGATAGGGTACATTAATAGGTTCGAATATTTAAGAATATTATTACATACATTACATGTCATTCACTCAAATTAAATAAGTTGATTTGTAGCATTTGATTTGTAAGAAGCAAAGTTATGTGAAAGGTAAGCAGAATTGAACAAAAGCATTTCTGAAAGTCACATACAGTTACTTTAAATGATGTTTTTGGAGGAGTGGAATTAGTTAATGATAGAGTACAAGTCATAGGGCAGATTTGTCAGTTATCAAGGGCTAGAATAGCCAATAAGTGGAACGACGCATTAATTTTTCTTTTCTGAAAGGCTGGATCGATTGAGAAGCTAAGATGAAATAAATATGGTGTGGGGGTTTGGCCATACAATGGGATGCAGGGGAAAGCCAGAACAGCAACTCTGCAAGAACAGCCATGCAACCACACTGCCTATTCCACATAACCTCATATAATAAGTTGTAGAAGCCAAAAGATGAATGATAATTGAAAAAAAAAATGGATTTCAATTTTTAATCTTTTATGGAATGAAACTGTAAAAATATTTTATATAGTTATTCAATTATGTATTACTATTATATGTATCACTTATGATAGCTGGCTCTTTTGCCTATTACATGAAAAATCATGTAAATAAAAAATTATGATTGAATAATAATATAAAAATATTTTACAGTACTATCAATGTATCAAAATGAAACTCAAAAAATATCATATATACTTGCCGAAATAATTTTTGATAAACATGCTACTTGAAGATTTTAAAAATTCATTATTCAATTACAGACTTATTATTCTTGATTTCTTAACAAGTGCCCTAAGTACATTTGTTAGGAAAATCCAAAAAAAAAAAGAAAATAAAATATGAAAAATGTGACTGTTAAGGAAAAAAAAGTGAAGAATGAATAAATAGTCACTTTAATATTTAAAATTATATGTGTGAATTACTTTAAGTACAAATTAATAGATTATCTTTCAATCATTAAAGTTGTTAAATGTGAATTAAATTAGTACTGACTCCACACTTTCATTATTTTGTCTTCATATTTTCGCTAATATATTATGTTAACTAATGTAATGGTGATTGATTAACATATATGCTTGGTTTCACATGTAACATATTTGAATAATAAGTTTAAATTGCTAGTGTATGCTAAATATATTAACATTATTACTTATGCATCAAATTCATATTATAGTCTTCATCAATTATGCTTACATCGAGTTTAATTGGTAGAAGCTAAGTAGAATGCTAGTTTGTCATTAGTATGTCAATTAATGTGACATGTCAGAAAATAATGTGATGGCACAATAATATATATAAATAGGGTTAGGGACTAATAATGTGACATATATTTACAGCTTTAATAACCAATAAGTTAATTTTGAAATCTCACGAACTAAAAAATTAACCTGAACATTTACATATCAATCTTTCTCTCTATATTTGTTATTGTGACAAAATATTCATTATCTAATTATTTTATCTATTTCAAAATAAATGTGTCTTTTATTTATTTAGTGCATTCATAATCAATGTATTTGGGCACATTTTTGTCCAGATATATTAATTCATAAGTGTATAAAAAAATTAAAAAACATTTATTACAATGGTACAACAGAAAATAGAAATTAACACATACTAAATATTCCTCAAAAAATGTGACATTATTAATGTGAAACAAAATCCTTTATCTAAAAGGACACATGAATGGATAAAGCCATACTCGATAATGATATTTCAACACCCAATTAGTGATAGACACCCAACATCCATGGAGAAAAAGAGGAAAAGATGATGAAAGAGAATAAGTGAAAAATAAAAAGTAACATGGCCTTAATACTTATTGTGAGAGGAGATGTTTAAAGTGTCTAAAAATTTGGAGATTAAAATAATATTGTTGGCCATACTAATATAAGTGCGTGCAAGTACCATAGTAGCAATAGTTAATTAAAAAGACTAATAGTTTGGATTTTTAAAAATTAAGGACCGTTTGAGATTTTTTTTTCTTTTCAAAATAGAATCAGAGGTAGAAGTAGAAATTTATTTTCTATTTGACTATAATTATAAAATTTATTTTCATAATAATAAAATATTGCTAAATTATTTAGATATGACAAATATAGAAATAATTTTCCTATAACACTATAATTGAGGACATAACCATTCCATTTTCAGTATAGATTGAAAAAATTATACATAACAAATGTTTTAGAAAATTAAAGTTAATTTATATTCTTTATTTTACTTTGAAATTATTTAATTAATCATATAATCAAATAAAAAATCAAAGTTAATAAAATTTAATTTAATTAAGGTGTCTTAGATCTATAGATAAGAGTATAATAAATTTTTTATTGTTATATTGTCACGACTCGATTTGAATCGTGACTGGCACGTGAGGAATTACATTCCCACATAAGCCTCATGATCGTTGATTCATACTATATACATATTTTATTCATAAAATCAATTTCAAATCATAATTCAAATTTCATATCTAATTCATAATATACCTTAATAGCTCTTTTTCCATAAATTCAAATCTAAAACTATAGTTGTAATATAAATCATACTGAGTTACTCATTTACAAAAAAATAAAATAAAATCAATGGTATATCGTTTAAATACAATCTAATCATGTAAACCAAAAAGCAAAACATGTATGTGTGTAGTTCTAGACCCGACCCGCATTGTCATTGAAGCACTCTAAAGCATATACCAAAAAAGACACATCATATCACTATAACAAGAAGCTCACCCAAACTAAAGTATGTCATTGCTGAGGGGGAGGAGATGGAGGATCCAAGGCTACTGCTATATCTATAAAGAAAACAAAAGAGAAGAAGGGTGGGTTTTGCCACAAAACTCAATGAATGAATTATCACCTATAACCATACATGGGAAAAAAAGAAAGTACATAAGTAATTATGCAACGTTCATAAATAATTTTATTTGTAATCACAATAACTAGGAAATTATAAAAGAGAACAAACTATCCATAAATTGTGAGGAGTTACCCAGTCTCTCGCAAACATGAACCTATGGCTAAGATATTAATGGTCCCCTGGCAAACTGCGCCCTTGGCAGATTGATGTAAGTAAGGATAACTTGCCCCTGACGGACACTTGGTATACCAAGGTTAATGATTCAACTGTCATTAACTCACAACTTTGCTCCTCTAAGTAATTCCCTGTTCTAAAACCATTTTGAAATCATAAAAAAAAGGGTTCTACAAACTCTAGGTTCATCAATTCTTAATCCTCATAAATAACATAAAGTTTCACATTACTCTTTGTATTCGTAATAAATTTACATCATCATAATCAAGCTTAGAATCATGAAATAATTTCACATAACATCTATTTAATCCAAGAATGGTCCCATGCATTTTGGAAATCATAGGTTTTCATGAGCAAATCAAATAGGAAGTATTTTCTGGTTCTTGCATAAAATCATATGTAAAACTTGATTTCTAATCTCTAAATACTTTATTTTGCTAAAAAGTAATAATATTATGACCAACATAGGGCTATGAGATCAAATCCACTCATCTGGAAGGGTGAAGTATGAAAGACTGACTCCGGGAGAGCTCTAAGGGATAGGGATGACACCAATGTCTATCATTACTACTGTAAAAGTCATCGTTGATCTATAGATAGCTCTAGATTACTCTAAATAAATTCTAATAACATTAAGGGAGCACCTTCACTTAACAATAATGAGAGAAACAAACAATATCCAACCCAATAATATGAAAGAATAGAGGAATGAGTGACATAATCTAACAACATTTACTCACTTTGAAGCTTGAAGGATGAAGATTGGGATGGGTTTGAGAGGAAGAGGAAGGAAGTGTGTTTGGGGAAGGCTTTCTCCTTCTACAAGAATGGGGAGCTCGAATTGGGGTTTTTAATAAAAAGGTTGGATCATTTAGTAAAAATGTATCATTTCTAGTAGTGTGCTATTATCGGGATACTCACTGCAGCGAGCCTATAGAAACCACCCCTTACTGTAGCAAGCCTGTCGACCCAAAAGGGGTAGGTCCACCTGCCTACTCGCTACAGTGAGCCTGTTCTGTATAATTATGCAAAACTTGGTTGAAATTCTGGTTCTTAGATCCGAGGCCTTCTCAGCAACGCTGGTAGGTCCTGGGGGACCCTAGAACCATACTAGACTTGTTCACGAACACGCGTACTTAAGGTATTATATATATATATAGGGTTATCTTATATTCATATAGTTTTTAATATTAAAAGATATATGAGAATATCTTTTGTCATTTAGAAAAAATAACAAGGATATTTTTAAAAACATAGTTGGCATATGTATTATGTTATACTTTCTTTGTCCTCTACTTTGATAAAATGAAATCATATTTCATATAAAAAAATAGTTTTGATAAAAAGAAAACTTAATTTTTATACGCTGATTATTAATTTTATACTATCAACCTATATAAATTCAAGAATATCAAATCATGATTCATGGTTATTATGATGGGTAATTATCTAGCATGATTTGATACATGCTTAAAATTATATTCTTAAAATAGTGTAAAATTATTTTACATTATCAATGCATGGAGATTAAACTAATTTTTTAAAAAAATTTAACTTTCCCCTTAACAAATTTAAAAAGAAAGGATTATGGCCAAGGAAAATAATCGTGAGAAAGAAAACCAAGGCGTATAGATAGGGTACATTAATAGGTTAGACTATTTAAGAATATTATTACATACATTACATGTCTTTCACTCAAATTAAATAAGTTGATTTGTAGCATTTGATTTGTAAGAAGCAAAGTTATGTGAAAGGTAAGCAGAATTGAACAAAAGCAATTCTGAAAGTCACATACAGTTACTTTAAATGATGTTTTTTTTGGTGTGGGGGGGGGGGGGAGTGGAATTAGTTAATGATAAAGTACAAGTCATAGGGCAGATTTGTCAGTTATCAAGGGCTAGAATAGCCAATAAGTGGAACGACGCATTAATTTTTCTTTTCTGAAAGGCTGGATCGATTGAGAAGCTAAGATGAAATAAATATGGTGTGGGGGTTTGGCCATACAATGGGATGCAGGGGAAAGCCAGAACAGCAACTCTGAAAGAACAGCCATGCAACCACGCTGCCTATTCCACTATAATAAGTTGTAGAAACCAAAAGATGAATGATAATTGAAAAACAAAATGGATTTCAATTTTTAATTTTTTATGGAATGAAACTGTAAAAATATTTTATGCAGTCATTCAATTATGTATTACTATTATATGTATCACTCATGATAAATAGCTCTTTTGCCTATTACGTGAAAAATCATGTAAATAAAAAATTATGATTGAATAATAATATAAAAATATTTTATAATACTATTAATACATTAAAATGAAACTCAAAAAATATTATATATACTTGCCAAAATAATTTTTAATATACATGCTACTTGAAGATTTTAAAAATTCATTATTAAATTACAAACTTATTATTCTTGATTTCTTGACAAGTGCCCTAAGAACATTTGTTAGGAAAATCCAAATAAAATAAAATAAAATAAAATATGAAAAATGTGACTGTTAAGGAAAAAAAGTGAAGAATGAATAAATAGTCACTTTAATATTTAAAATTATATATGTGAATTACTTTAAGTACAAAATTAATAAATTATCTTTCAATCATTAAAGTTGTTAAATGTGAATTAAATTAGTACTGACTCCACACTTTCATTATTTTGTCTTCATATTTTCGCTAATATATTATGTTAACTAATATACTGGTGATTGATTAACATATATGCTTGGTTTCGCATGTAACATATTTGAATAATAAGTTTAAATTGCTAGCATATGCTAAATATATTAACATTATTACTTATGCATCAAATTCATATTATAGTCTTCATCAATTATGCTTACATCCAGTTTAATTGGTAGAAGCTAAGTAGAATGCTAGTTTGTCATTAGTATGTCAATTAATGTGACATGTCAGAAAATAATGTGATGGCACCATAATATATATAAATAGGGTTAGGGGACTAATAATGTGACATATATTTACAGCTTTTTTTTGTTCCATATATATTTACAGCTTTAATAACCAATAAGTTAATTTTTAAATCTCACGAACTAAAAAATTAACTTGAACATTTACATATCAATCTTTCTCTCTATATGTGTTATCGTGACAAATCATTATTCATGGTTATTATGAGGGGTAATTATCTAGCATGATTTGACATATTCTTAAAATTGTGTAAAATTATTTTACATTATCAATTCATGGAGATTAAACTAATTTTTTTAAAAAAATTTAACTTTCCCCTTAACAAATTTTAAAAGAAGGAATTATGGTAGAGTAGTAAATGGGGTAATAATCAAGTGAAAGAAAAAACTTGTAATTAATGAAACGAAGATAAAATTAGAATAAAATAAATTCTATGTTAAAATTTGAAAATGAAAATAATATGAAACACATTTTTTGGAAAATATTTTTTTTAAAAAAAAGAAATATACTATATGCTCATGGAGAAAATGTTATTTTTATGTCAAATTTTAACATGCAGATAACCTAACTCTCACAATTAAAATTCTGACATGATCGGTTTTGAAGTAGTTGGAATGGTATGATCGCATCTAACAATTAAAATACTTTTATTATTATTAAATTATTCAATTTAGACTAATTTCCCATGCATTCAATTTTTCTCTTTTTTGGGAAGAGTCGGACCTACAACTCTCAAGTCCCCAACGTGGGGCCTTCCTTGAGGCAACTTGCATCACCATCTATGCTGGCCAGAATCCACCCAGCCATGGATTCGACTATGGAACAGCCTGTGTGGCCCACGGCGGACGGAATTTTGGGCTGGGTTGAGTTGGGTTCAACCTTTTGTTTGAAAAAGGCTGGTGTCCAATTCCAAGCTTGTACTCTTTTACTGGAAATGGAAGTTTCTGAACACGTAAGTTAATTCAGTTAAAGAACAGATTACGAATTTACGACACCTAAAACGAAATTCAATTAAAGATAACGGAGTAAAAAATGTAATAATTGCTTAATTGGGTTAGCAATTGTAGGACAAAAAAAATTCTGGAATGGCCTAATACTACCATTAAGTATGGTATGATTTTATAAGAACAATTTTATAGGAAAATGTTGCAATATACGGTAATTAACCATGGTATAACGATAGGCGCAGGAAAAGGACGAGTAGCATTGAAGTAGAAATAAAGGGGCTGAAATTGGTATCGATATTCCCTCCCAACCAAGTCCCAAGTCTAAGTCCTACTAACAACTATTGTAACCGACAACCTAAGGCTAGCTATGGGTTCCGGTTGTGGCGGTTACTCTCACTCTCGCACTCAGAATCGAGGTGGTCTTGGTGCATTCTCATCGGTGTTTCTGTTACTGTTGTTGATCTATTCTGCAGCTGTGGGAGTTCTGGGAGGGTGCGATAAGGCTGCAGCGATATTCGTGTTCGGGGATTCGAACTCGGACACGGGTGGACTCGTTTCCGGACTCGGTTTTCCCGTAAACCTCCCCAATGGGCGCACCTTCTTCCACAGATCCACCGGTCGATTGTCCGATGGACGCCTCATCCTCGACCTCCTCTGTAAGATGACATCATTTCATCTACTACTTGTCTGGTCTCTTTTCTTTACCCAAATAGTACTAAAATATTTTACTTGATTATAGTACTAGTAATTAGTAATGATAGTGACAAGTATTAGTGTATTAGTACAAGAATGGATCGTCGTAGTAAATAATAAACACTCTCTTCTCTTCTCTTCTCTTCTCCATTGTTGCATTCGCTTTGGAGAGTGAAGTGACATGAACGACGAGACTGTTTGTGTCGTGTGAATCCAGCTCCGGCTACTGCGGGCGGCTAAGCTCGATGTCGTTTCGATTGGACAAAACAAAACTACGAAAGCCCCATTCTCCAAACAAAGAGATCTGATTCGGTGGATCTTGCTTGGATCATGTTAGATGTGGATCCGACGGTCACTTTTTGTTTTTCCTTGCTAGTGGCCTCTAGTAGGGCCCATGTTTGTGATATCTTGATTTTTGTGCCCGATCCGAACCCATCACATTCGGTTCGATCCAAGAGCAATATTCTCTAATGCATTACAGGTCATAGTTGAAAAATATAAACAATACTCATTTCATGTATTTTTATCACAAGCATACTCCTATCCTATGTGTTTATGTTTCAGAATTTTTAATTTTATATTTTCATTAATTTTGTCCTAATACTTTAATCAATGTTGGGAGATGCCGGGATAAAGCTACTCAAAAGTAGTATTAGTGTACAAGTTCTTGCTATGTGTTATTTATTGGTACATTTGTTATAGTTACTAAGTAACTTTATATACTAAAGATAGTTTTTGCTGACAAATTGAGGTTGTGTGATAAGGCTGCCGGTGAAAACTGTGATGATGATGGGGAATTGGGATGCAAAGATGCGAGTTTCATATTGTATATTGGAATATCTTTCAATCTGAATATGTTTTCCTTCTAACATTTGCAGGCCAAAGTTTGAACGTAAGTTTTTTGAACCCATACTTGGATCCATTGTCTGGATCTACATTCTCAAATGGAGCAAACTTTGCAGTGATAGGGTCTGCTACCCTCCCCAAATATGTTCCTTTCTCTTTAAATATACAAGTTATGCAGTTCCGGCATTTCAAAGCTCGTACCCTTGAACTTGTTACTGCAGGTAGATTTATTTCATTATTTTATTCCACCAAGCAAATAGGTCAAATAAATTGTCTGAACTGTCTTTTGTGGCTCTTGTTTTGAATATGATTGCTCAATATTGAATCAAGAGGGTCCACTCGTTGAATGTTTGGCTGTGATTTTTATCTTTAGAATCTGCATTTATGTTGACTTTCGTGAGTGCAATCTAGGTACCTAGTGTGACTTAGATACCCTATTTATATCTGATCATTGAAGCGGCAATGTGATCAAAGAATTGAGACTGATTCATCTATGCTTCCAAATCAACTTGAGGAATCATATTATCGCTGTCTGATGGGAGTGAATGTTATGCTTGTAAAACCATTCATCTACGAAGAAATTTAAGAATGAACTGATTGCACTGCTAACTTACAGGTGCAAGAAATTTGATCAATGATCAAGGCTTCCGGGATGCGCTCTACTTGATTGATATCGGACAAAATGACCTTGCTGATTCATTTTCCAAAAACATGTCATATGGGCAAGTGATCAAGAGGATCCCAACAGTTATCACTGAAATTGAGAATGCTGTTAAGGTCAGTTTGGTGTTCTTCAAAATCTTTGAGTAACCTAGCATATTATCTATGAAGCTAACAGTGATCCTAATCCTCTTGCTCATCCTTTGTGACCAAAATATAATTTCTCATTTCTCTTTTAATTTATTTCCCTACTATTATGTTCTTTGCATCCGGAAATTTTTCTTTCTGCTTAACAATTATAAGTTCTAACTGCATGCTTTGAAATTCTTGTGGGAATTTGATAATTATAGTATAGTATTATTTCTTCGATTGACTTATTTGTACTTGGGTATGATGGCTGGTTTGGTTATTCTGTCTGTATGCAGACTTTGTATGGTGAAGGTGCCAGGAAGTTTTGGGTTCACAATACAGGGCCCTTGGGCTGTCTTCCTAAAATACTCGCAACGGTTCAGAAGAAGGATCTGGATTCATCTGGATGTCTTTCTAGTTATAACTCTGCTGCAAGATTGTTTAATGAAGCGCTGAATCATTTGACTCAGACACTAAGAACCCAATTACAGGGTGCCACTATAGTCTATGTCGATATTTATGCCATCAAATATGACCTCATCACAAATGCCAACAAATATGGTAAGCCAAACAGGCACTTTCTTCTTGAGTACTGATTCAATTATTAATACTATATTTGACTAACAAGTTTTCCTGACATTCACTCCATAAATTATGATCACATAACTGGCATATTTAATAACTACATTGGGTTAACTGGCAAATAGTCCAGGTAATTAGTTGCATTTTCCTCTGGAGAACATGGTTGACTATTATATAATATGATGGTAGTGATGAGGTCTGTGAATGCATTATTGATTAGGTTTCTCAAATCCGTTGATGGTATGCTGCGGCTATGGAGGACCTCCTTACAATTTCGACGCAAGGGTGACATGTGGTGAACCTGGCTATCAGGTTTGTGATGAAGGGTCTCGGCATGTTAGCTGGGATGGAATCCATTATACCGAGGCTGCAAATGCATTCATAGCTTCTAAGATACTTTCCATGGCTTATTCCACACCACATACACCTTTTGAATTCTTCTGCCGTCACTGATTATCATGTTTATGTAATGTACTTTATGATTGTGCAAATCAGTGTATCATCAGTTAATTCATTAATTGCTGTCTTGCAATCTCTGTACTGTAGTTCTCCAAGAGCACAATTTGTCGTGTAGCATCGCTCAGGCCCACGCTGAAGCTCTAAAATTGGGGTAATCGAATTGGGATGTGAAACTAGTTCATGTTCCAGGCGTTGTTTTGTACTTGCCAAGAGGATATATGATGTAGTATTATACTGTTATGCGAACTATTGATGAGGGACTGATGAATATCTTTTTTGGCTATGCATAATCATGAATAATGCATGAAAAATAATAATTTATTGATCAAGTGTCAATGCGCCAAAGTATCTAATTTGGGCTAATTTTTAGTGTATTTTTCCATATTATCATTTAGTTATGTGTTGTTATTTCATTAACAAGGAATACACTGACCGTTCCAACCAGAAATAAATAAACAAATAATAATTCAATTAAGCTTTACTTCAACCTGGGCCCATGGTTTGTAGGCTTTAAGACTTGGGGTCCCGTGTTCATAGCTGCACGTTGCCGCTGCCATGCCCATATCGAGTCACCATCAGTCAATTTATTGCAAGGGCCCAGCCCCATATCATACCAAAAGGGGGTCAGCCACATCCTCATTTCATAGTCAACTTGCCTTATTTGATTAGGCGCTGTTGCAGGCTAATTCGGAACATTTACGCAATTGAAAGAAAAACTTGGGGGCAATTGGTATAAGGCAAAAATAGAGAAGGTTTTTTCATCCTTTATGTAACTTTACTTTATGTAATTTTATATTTGAAGTTTATCTATCAATTTTTCTCTCCATTGCTCTGCCCCTCCTAAACACACCCTTAGAAGGACTGTTTTCCCACTAGAAATCAATCCCTTCTCCATTTTTGTCCATTAGGAAAAGATACTAATAATTTCTTCCTATATCTATTAATTATGAAAAGATTTACTAAATTGGCTCACAAATATATTTTCACTTACTATTATATGAGGGCTTAAAAGTTTCTTCATAAAGTATGACTCACTTCTGTTCTTTCAGTATCTCTTAGATAGATCTAATCAATCATACCAAATTTTGATGAGTTTGGAGGTACAACCCTATGCAGATTGTTCTAAATTGAGTTTTTACCTCAATTTAAGCTTTAATCTTTCAAAAATATTTCTAATACGCCATATTGCATGGCAAAACTTATCTTCTTTTTTTTTTTCGTGCTATTTATTATTATTATTATTATTATTATAGGCATTCTCAAGCCGGCTTGTAGGGATAAGTATGACACACTCCTCATATCGTCTTGGGAGGATATATCTTAAGTATTGGAAAGCTTAAATATTGAATTTTCTTAAGGGATCAATTTTGATATATTGTTTGTGTAAAAAAAAATTATTATCTAATTATATGCTAACATATGTGAGACTTTTGAAAATAGTGGGTGTAAAAGTTAAATATTTCATTAACATGATAATATATGTTTTGTCCCATTTTCAATACATTTTATATTTTTTTTGTAAAAAAAATAGTAAAAACAAAAACAAAATTATTTCTTACAAAAAAAAAATTCTAGAAAACTGAAAATAAACTAAAAGCGATATATAGAAGCAGAAATATGTTTTTTGGAACTAAATAAATCTTAAATTTTTCTTTTCATGTATAAAATAAAACTACAATGTTATTTATACTGTCTTTTGAAACATCATGAAAAAAAGAAGAAACCTGATTTATTTGTCCCTTACAAAATGTTTCAAAAAATGCTACAAGTAATACTACTCTCACAAAACTCATGACCAATTCAAAGGAGGAACAAAGCCCCTTACCCAAAGAATCCTTGTCTACAAGCACAGCCGGACAGCATATTAGTAAGATCTAGCAACAATTTACAAATTAAAGCTTGATGGCTCTTTAGTCTTTTCGAATGTACTCCATAACAATAACAAGTGCTTCAACTGGTTAATCATGAAGTAGCAATACAGTGGATTAATAAGACAAGTAGGTCAGCAGATCATATCATATATCATATATCATATTAATATGATATAGTATATCACAAGGAAAGATTCAAGTCTAAAGGATCACTGGCTTTCTCTCTCTCTTCTGGATCATGATTTTCCTGTGTCGGCGCCACTACAGCTGGGCTTGCTTCCTGCAAATATTCTCTCTCAATCATCACCTCTTTCCCTTTCTCTTTCTCTTTCTCTTTCTCTTTCTCCGAGGGACCAGCCTGTGTAGTAGTTGAAACATTACTCTTCCCAAATCCTCCATAATCAATGAAGTCCTCTGGTTGAAACGCTGGAGTCCAAATGCCCTCTCCCTTCTGGTCTTCCTCAGCCTTCTTATCCTTATTATTAAACAGGTGATCCCGTGCATCCTTTGTGCTCTTTATCAAGGCAAAGAACTTCTCCATCTTCTGCTCCTCATTCTCTTCTTCATGAGCACTCTCTAATTTTCTCTTCCTTCTTTCTCCTTCCATGCTTCTAACTAACTCAATATCTTAACTTAACAAACACACTTGCTATGGCTCTCTCTCTCTCTCTATCTATCTATCTATATATATATATGCCGTATTGATGATAAACAAGAATATCGAGAAGACTAATTAACAGCGCTCTAATATCGAGAAGACTAATTAAGGAGCTAGCGCTCTTATATATATATATATTGTATTATATTGTAACAGCAAGAGATCATAGAAGATTCTCAATCACCAACGAAAAGACAAATCGAGAAAATAATTAATATAAAAGTGTTGGTGAGTCGTTTATCTTGATTTCTTTTTCTTTGAGTAGTATAACCCTACACACCATGACATATAGGCAAAGCTGAAAGACCGACCAAAGAAAAAGCGAAAGTGAAGGGAATTGAACACCTCGACTTGAAGAAGAATTGAACAACTGATCAATTGGCTTCAGCAGGAATACGGAACCAACTAATATGTAGAACTTGAACTTGCTATAGTCTACAAATGAACTGTGGGAATTGCTCTGATGAGTTCAAAGAGTGAACTGAAAGCGTGTTAATTGACCAGAAGAAGAGGTCAAGACCGCGTGGTTGTACTTACAAAAAGCGGAATTATAATGAATTGACAATAAAGCCCATGTGGATTGTGGGTGAAAAATTGAGTGGAGAAAGTGAGGGCAGGGTGGTGATTTGGTGCCAAAGATACAGTGGTTTCGACAGAGTTAAGCATTAAGATGCACCTTGCGTCATCAAATAACGTAATATCCCCACCTGTGATAGGTGTCATGGCTATTTTGTGACAAATGATATGGCATCTTGTGGGGAGGGGGGATGGGTTCAGTGAAGAAGGGAATACTTTGGCTATTGGTCACCACTCACCAGCGGCACCATATATGGAGATGGAGACATGGACCCCACAACGAACAATTATCAGGGAAATGAAATGTATAATTAATTGTATGTTTGTGCCCTCACCCGAGAAACACCATATCATCATCAGATTGAAATTAGCTCCTGTAATGATTAACATAGCATATCATGCGTACGTCTAACAAGATGTTCATTTTAATAATGTTCGCAACTTGGACTTCCGTAACTTGAATTGATGCAGTCGAAGCAACTTGGATTTAAGTGAACAGCAAAGAACAAATTCTAGTCGTTCAATTTACTATTGTTTAAGTGGACTATTACCAAAGTGCGAGTAAACCAAGCCAGTCCCCAGAATTATCTTTTAAAAGATAAACTAGTATGATCCAAACTTGGCTTAGTCTTAGATGACTTGACTCAAACAATGGTTTAATAAAAAGTGCTTTGAATGATAGCTGGGCATTATAATATCCACCGTGGTATAAAGATGAAGAGGGATGACCATTATTCTTCAGTCAGGGGAGTGGAATAAGATCTGTACGCGTCCATGATGTAGGATTGGGTGTATGCAAAGCAACCTCATCTTTATTATTATTATTATTTTTGGTTAAACCTCATCTTGATTGGGTGCACTCCACGGACATTCAAACTGCTGAATTAATATATGTTCATTTTTATTAATTATGAAACAAAAAACTGATTATTCCCTTTTTTCATCTTCTTTGATTGGAAAGCTTCCGTAACTAGCGATGAATTGATTGCTCCTTTTCCTTTTTTCCTTTGATTGCAAAGCTTCCGTAAATTGAGAAATCTTGATTGAGAAAAATTCACTTTTTAAGCATAGAACTTGACATGTGCCAAGTTGTATTGGTTTGTGACCCAAGAAAGTGGAGACTGAGACACAATATAGACAAGAGAGATAAAGACATAAAAGATACTATCTTTATATCATATTTGATTGTGAATATAAAACATAACACATAACAACTGTTTGTATATCTTACTTGGAAATGTGAAAACAAGACAACAAAAATATGATAAAAAACATTATGTATCACACCGAGCCACCGCCATTGATTGCAGAACGGCCATCGCTAGTCACATGATCACTGCCACTAGACCACCACTGGACCACTCATAGTTGTGAAGACAAATAGGGAAATATTTAATATATATATTATTGCATGAAAAATATTACATTTCTATCTACTTGTGCTATCCCTACTATCCATCTAATTTTTAAGTGCATAAATTTTTTGCATTTGATGTTTTAGGATAAAAAATTATTCTATTCATACTACTACTGTCTCCACAACTAAACAATTTTTTTATCTCTAGTGTCTTTTTATTTTTTATCCCGGAATAAAAACCAAACTCTAAGAGTGGTAGTTAGTGTATGAGCAACTTTTAAAAGTTATCTAACATGATTTGTAATTTGAACCATGTTAGATTATGAATAGTGAAAAATTTTGAAGCTCTTTATAAGAGTCCTGGATTTAAATCAAAAGAACTGAAGCACATTTAATTGTGTTTAAAATCTCTTTAATGTTTTTGTTGTTTTGGCATTGTTACCTCCATTGAGTTGGTATGTCCTTTTTCTTTTTGCATTTCTTCCACTTTTGCTCCTCAATAACATATACCAGCATTTTTTCCCTCAAGGGAAAACTTTAGCAAAACATTTTATAAGAAAAATGGTTTTCTCTGCTTCACTTTTCTTCTCTCTCTTCTCTACGATTTCCTTTCTTCCTTTCCCTGCCAAGGGTCAGTTAAAAACTTCTCGACCTTAATTAACTGATTACAAGACAATACAAGTCATTATCATGAAAGGCAATGATGACACATGTTACCTGTCAAAGTTTCTTTGAAAATAACTTGTTACAAAGCCTTTGGTAGTTCATAGCGGACAAGTGAAAATCAAAATAAAATAGCACAAACACAATAGCAAATTGAAAAATATTATTTTAACTCACATTTTATGGGATACTATACCGACACACTCATATTTACTATTGAATTGAAATTGAATGTGAATCCCACTTAATTTGAGATCTCACAACTCATCCAACGATGAATATGAGTGTGTGATATGATGTCCCACAAAATATGAATCAAAATAATATTGCTCTAAGGATTCATGAGAAGAAACAAGGAGGAAAGCACTAATCCTCTACCCAACGAACACCGTGCTTAGCCCACAGATAGTACGCTCCAACAGGACCGCGACCCCCCAACTCATAAAGCTCCAGTGACATATTGTCCTTGTCCATCTCATTCAGAATTGGAGTTAGAATGTTCCATGCAGCGGCCAGCTCATCACTTCTCATAAAAAGATGGGCATCTCCATCAATGACATCAAGCAGAAGATGCTCGTATGAATCCGGCACCTCCATGTTGTACCTTTTAACATTAATGTAACAAGCAGCAAACAAAAGATATTGTTAAACTAGCATGGTTATTTGTTAGCATAGCATCATTTGGTCGAAGTCAAATTGAAAGCGATGCAAACAAACACTATTATCAAACATTTTAAGTGCTCACTTGTCCTTGTAAAGCAAATTTAATTCTGAGGAGTCCAGTTGTAACCCCAATCCTGGAACCTTATTGTTGACTTTCACCAGAATAGCCTCGTCAGGAACATCACGAAGAATGAGCTCATTTGTGGCCCGGTCAATATTATGCCCGATGCACCCGTGATAAACATTTCCTGGAACATGACGAAATTGAATCCGAATCTCCATTCTGCATAATAATATCTGACCTGGGTGAGCAAATAAATAAACATATTTGAACCACTATCCTTTTTTTTTTTTTTCAGATTTATGCTAGATAAGCCCGTAAATCATAGTTGTAATTTTTGCAGACAAACCAATCCATAAGGGTACTCTTAGATCTCAAATATTTGAGCTCCGTGGATAACTTAAACCTAGAGCAGTGAAGGAACAAAAAGGGAAGCAAAATTTAGTGTAGTATTCAGCTTTTACCTTGAAATCATAAGAAAACATCTTCCTACAATCCTTTTCCCTCTTTTGACAAGTTTTTCAGAATAAATGCCAGAAATCTCATACTTGTTACCACCTTAAAACACTCCCTGGCTAGAACCTAAACTCACTGTAATTTGAATGAATTGGAACAGGTGTAGACGTGTAGTCATGCTGTGGAATCAAAATATCAAACAAAGAAGTACATAAAAAATGTATATCTAAATACAATTGACATGAAAGGTGATGATTTTTACTGGTGTTTGATGAGTCCCAAGCCTGTTTTAACCAAAAACGGCACACCATCCCATCGTGCATTATCAATGTACAGTGCAGCAGCAAAATAAGTAGGTGTCAGACCATTTAAGCATACATCAACTTTGTCTCTGTTACTTGCTTTATACTGGCCAAGAATGACATCTCTAGGCTCCAATTTGCGAATTGATCTCAGAACCTTGACCTGAAAAAAAGACAGTCAATAATGCATCTGGGTATGTTAAAGAGTACCTACAATCTATAAGTGTACCTTTTCATTTCGAATATCTTCTCCATCAAGGCTTATTGGTGGTTCCATGGCAAGCAATGCAATTGTTTGGAGCACATGACTGTGAACAATATCACGGATAATTCCATAGCCACCAAAATACCTGCATGGGTAATAAAGGACTAAGCTGATACCATATCATAAACAACTACTTCTGGGGGGGAGAAATCTTCATGGATATTAAGTAATGATGCATTGAATATATTTACTCAAATGGCAATAAAACCGCTAAGATCACCTTCCTGGCTGCACTTCCAAGTCCTCCGATAAAATGACCTACATTAATTTAAGCAGATAATTTGATTAGAAACATTGCATTGCAGAAGAGAAATGTGGATTTTCATTAAAGTCTAGAAAATAAGGTATGCTAACCAGATTAGACAAGGGGGCTGACCTGTATATTATGTACGTATGTACGGCTCCATAGTGGCTCAAAGACTAGATTTGCAAACCTTAAAACTGTGAGATTTTCAATGAGATTCCTTCCTAGAAGATGATCAATCCTGACAACAGACATGAACCATCAATTTATGTAGCAATGTTTCTGTGTGTGCATGAACTAAAGGTTGAGAAAGGGGAGGGAGGATATGAACACCTGTATATTTGCTTTTCCTCAAACTTTGAAAGAAGAGATTGTGTTAGCCTTTGGGAAGAGAGTGCGTCGAAGCCAAATGGCTTCTCAATTATAATGCGATTCCACCCTCTTAGGGTTTGAGCATTGCTAGCAAGACATGTTGCAACATCCATAAGTGCTTCTTGTGGCACAGAAAGGTAGAATATCCTGTTGGCCTTGGATCTTCCCTGAGGTAGATAATAAGCTGTAATAGAATCAAATATCAAAGGGCATGCAGCTTAAAAAACAAAGTTTATTGGATCCCATTTGAGAAGAGTAGAACTTTCATATATGCAGCTAACATTTTTTCAAAGTTACCTCAATATGCTCCATTCGGACATTCAGCATGGCCATTCCGTGTTTGTTGTCATAGCCTCCATTAATATAGTATGTTCTACTAAGGAAGGCATCCATTTTGTCCCCACAATTCTCTCTGAAAGTTTTTGTATTTCACATTAACTGAAAAGCTAGAATGCCATAAAATATTGACTAAGCAATAAGCACAGGACAAAGATGAATGGAATTGGACATTACTCTTTCATTCTCAAGCAGGAAGAACGAATAACCTTCTGTTTCAAATTAAACGGACTAATTTAAAGTGCAACTTTGGAATTAGGTAGCAAATAAATGTTTACATCTAAAAACCAAATTCAGAGCCCATCTACTACTTGCTAGTTGGGAGTAATTTTCACAAAACATGATGGACCATGCAATTTCCCAAGTTGCCACAAGTAAGATCCAATGCCAAAGTTTTTATAAATGAATAGGAAACATGGCATAGAATGTAATAATTTGGGAAGTGACAGGGAAATAATACTGATGATCAACTCGGCATGTTAATGTTGAAGCTATAAAGGATCGCAGGTCCTCATCAGTCATGTTCTTCCTTGAATATCCAAAAATTCCTACATTCTGCAGACATGTGAAGACAAAATTTAATATTTGAACCAAAAAATTAATAAGGCAAAGATTCACTAAAGTGGAATGACTCTTGATATGTTCCAATCTATTTACTATAGTGAAAAAAGATTACTTGGAATATTGTGTATTCACAATAATAAAATTTGAGGGGGGAAAACAAAGCTACATATTAGTTTAAGTAAAATGCCCGTTGGGAATGTGATTCTGTGTAATGGAATGGTAAGACATTTTCTTTTAAGCATCAACATATGTAGTGAGGTTTCAAAAATGCAGGTACAGAATAATTAGTAAGTGAAATGTGAAAAAATAAAAACCCAACAAAAGCTATTGTACCTCAGGAAGAAAGCCAGTGTAGTAGAGAGCAAATAAAGCTGGAAAAATCTTCCTCCTTGCCAGCTCACCAGTGGCTCCTATGACGGCAATGCAAAGTGAGGGTGCTCTACCAACATCCATGGGAGCGCTCGAGGAACTTGTTTGTAGCAAAGATGGAGACTCCGTGGAAGTGACCTTATCTGCACAAAATTATGACAAAAACTGAGTGAAATTAGTTTTCAAAATGATCACCAAACCCCACTTCTTTTTTTTTTTCTAGTTGTACTTATCATCAGTGTAAAATTATTATGTCAGAAACATTTGTTCTTAGAAAATTGCACGGAAGCCTAAACTAGAAGAGAAGTCCACATTGGTAAAATTAGAAGATAACTGACCATCAGGAACATGAAGAATTGGGGATGAATGAGAAGGTGGTCCCTTTTCATCTGAAAAACCCTTTCCCAGGTTATTTTTGAAGTGATTCCTGTCTTGACCCGTTGACCTCTTTGACAGCTTTGGTGGTTGAAAGTTGAGCCTCTCCAGTATCCACAGTTTCAAGCCACGAAATCTTCGACACAAGCTTCCACTTCCAACATTCAGTGCAAGACGACCACCACCTGTTACTGAATGGAAGCTGTTTGATGCACCCTGCACCACCAACAACTACTAATTCATCCCACTTTCCACACTTACTTTACCAGTATTGCTGTTTTTCGCACAAACTAATGAATAATAATAGTAATATTCTGAGAATTTCAATGTTCAATTCAACAAGCAGTGTTATTCTGGCAACAATTATTTTTTAATCTAATATTTCGAAGGGGAAAAAAAAAAAGTAAAAGTACTCACAGTGATTAATCGGTGACCATTGGAGCAAAGGTGAATCGGGATTGGTGTTGAGAATGAAGATTCCGAGAACGCTACGGAGGTTGAAGACAACGACAGTGACATTCCTGCGACTTTTGTGATCTCTGTCTGAACTAAGCTAAGTTTTTCCGCACATTACATTAGTACATTACAATGGACGGTTGCAATCAGAGATCGTGGTCATAGTTCTCTCTTTCATTTTTTTTGGGTCAAGGAGTTCGTAGTTCCGGATGCAGAGGAGAGAGTCTTCACAGGCAGAACAGAAGTGAGATCATTGGGCCAGCCCAATTGATTTCTGGCTGTTAGCCCAAGTTTCAAACATTGAATTTAATAGGCCTGTAACTATGTGCCTCGCTATTTCGATTTATAGGGTACATAAGTTCGACCAAAGGTGAGAACAAATACCAAAAGGTGCGTAGGTATTAAGTACATCACAATCTCAGACCGAACCAAAAAAAAGGAACATGACCGTCGAAGATGAACGAAGATGACGTGGGAGCAGTTGTCATGGAACATTAAATTAATTGTCACACACTCACAAGAATAGCTTTCAGCCACCGACCAAACCTTAACGGCACAGATAAGAAAACCTCGTACGAGTTACGAATTACGTTTTCCCACCAAAAAAAAAAAAGAAAGAAGCTCATGCGTGATTTTAGGCTTTTAGCGCAAGACATTAAAAATAGAAGAGAACAGTGGAATTTGAGAGTTTCTTTCTTAATTGTTATTTTAAAAAACGAATTTCTTCCCTAATCAATCAATTTAAAACTAAGACTAATCACATATTTCTTTTAAAAATTAGTCCCGTTGCCATATGTTAAGACCATCAATACAACGACAAAAAGTGTTTTCATTTATTAATATTTTTAATTTGTTTTTAGTAAGCCCAAGCTTTATTTTGTGAGTGTGGTAGAACAAAGGATATGATAATTTTCATTTAATTTTTTTTATTTTCTTGAAAATTATCAGTAACTTTTATTTATTGATGCTTAACGGTTGTTCCTTTTTTATTTTAATTTTTTTGAAACTTTTTGTTTGACATAATTAAAGATATCCTCAAAGTAAAATTAACATTATGTTACATGTCAAAATAATAATTAATAATAATAGTACACAACCAATTTCATCCCAAGAAATATTTTGCATTTAAAAGATTGATTGAAGTGATAGTTAACCATGATCTTTTAAAATAAATTCGCCAGTTTGGAATTCTAGGAAGGTAATTGTTTTATTGTTAAATAAAAATGAGTTTTGTAAGTAGTTTAATTAGATGAGCGGAATTTATGAGAATATCCATTGTTTAATAAAAGAGCATACACATAGTGAGAAAATTTTGGGTTAGAATTTTCAAATTAATGTATGTTTTTGTCAGAGTGTAATACAATAATGTGTACACAATATGTTTTAAAAATATATTCACACGTTCACCAAAAAAAAAATTATTCGCACAAATAAACTCACAAATATTCTATAGAAATCACTGGGTGAAATTTCATTTTCATTTTTTCTTATTTGAACAGTCCATAAAATCCTACCTCGAAATCTATGAACATTTATCATGAATGTAAAATATATACATATATAACTAGTCAATTTGCTTATGCGAATGTTACTATTCGGAAAAAAAAAAAAAACACAAAGACCAGAAAGAAAAGAACGTATCAAGGTATACATATATAATCAGAAAGGTGCATCGGGCAATTGATTTCTTACTGTTGGGATACTAGTCTACATTATGCTGTTGCTCTATTCCATAAGAAAAAAATGGTTTCTAAATTACAGAATAATTAAAAGTAAGTTTTTCTATATTCGTATTCTTAATTGTGTGATGAGCCTCTTTCGAAATGTTTATGACGCAAGAAAAGAAAGGAATCGTTATTTGCTTTGTTGGTTCACCTGTTTTCACTTTCATTCTTTTTTTTTGTACCCTTACACCCGGTAATTCTGCATTGTATCGTGAGAGCTAGGTATTTTAGTTGGAATAATACAATTTAGAAATTTATTTGTTTTGTAAATAAGTGTTTTTAATTTGAAAAGTTGCAAATCAATTTTGAGACGCAAATTCTAAAGACTAGAGGCACTAAATAAAATAAATTCCATTAATTCAATTCCTAATTTTCATAATAAGTTTTTTGACGTAAAAGTGTGAATCGAAGTTCAAATTGAATCAATACAATCGAAATGAAGTCAAAATAATCACAAATGATGATGATTATATAAACAACGTGGGAGGCAAAGAGCGACGAAGCAAGAATTATTATTATTGAATAAAAAGGTTGGTTCTGCAACATTGTATGGTCACCACACCCACATGCCCACTTTTAATAATGCAATAAAACAAAACAAATAATTATTAAAGTAACGCAATTTGTTGAAATGCAAGCTTTGTTACTTGTTTGAAGATGACAGTGACGCCCTCATCTCAACCACCTCCATAACTATACCATAGTCTTATTATTATTATTATTATTATTTTGGAATTTATATTTCTGCATAATATGCTGCGTTTCTTTGTGTGTTCTCTCTCTCTCTCAACTTTCTTGTAAATCTAACCGGAATCTTCGCCAGTTAATAATTCAACTTTGAGTAGATAAGACTGGTCGGTGTGTTGTCTGTCCCAAAGATAGAAGATTATTCTAATTCTTGGGGTGAGTCAGGAACGGCCTTTTTCCATTCATAGTTCCCTTTTTTTAGTTTTTTTTTTTTATATTTATTTTTGGAACCTCAATCATCAGAAGACATGCTTCATTTTGATTGAGCTGTTTTCTGGATTGAGGTTATGTTTCTAATTTCTGGGTCTTTGATAATTTGGGTTTGTTAATTTTAATTTTAATTTTAATGGGTTTAAGGTTGTTTTTCAGTTATACCATAATTCAGCAATAATCGGTATGTGCTCTGCCTCCTCTGGGACTAGTATCTATTCCTCTGAAAAATTTGGCTTTAATTCCGATTACCCTTCTTTGCATCACCCTTGAAACATGGTTTATGTAATATATTAACTGGGATCATGGATTTATGAGATTATTACAAGACTCAGTTGTTCTGCTTCTTGCTTTCCTTCTGCCAATTTTCTTTCGGTTCTTCTATGAGATGGTTGCACTACCACTTTTTCCCCCCCTTGATCGCCTCTAATCTGATTTTCATGTAAAGCCACGAAATGTTCCAAAGGAGGATTTATTTTCTAGTACTTTATGCAATTCATCAACAACAAATCAACAATAATAGTAGTAATAATAATAATAATGTCTAAATTATCTGTTGAATCAAAGTTTGATAGATGCTGTCCTTCACGATTGAGGGCTCATCATTTTTTTCAAAGGAGATGGTTAAGGCTTGCGACATAATTTCTTTGGATAAGATTCACCATACAGGAAATAGTTCTGATTTTATTTTTCTGCTCCTTTCACTCAAATTGCTCCATTTAATGCAGGTATTTGGAAAATAGTTTCAAGTTGAAGCTCTAAATATTACCTGCTTTGCTATCATCGGCAAATGGGGTCTGAAGGTCATCCAGCACCAACAACAACAGTTCATGTGACAGGATTTAAGAGGTTCCATGGGGTTTCTGAGAATCCAACAGAAACAATTGTCAATAATTTGAGTGAGTATATGAAGAAGAAGGGTTTGCCAAAAGGTTTAGTTATTGGGAGTTGCAGCATTCTTGACACTGCAGGTCAAGGAGCACTTGTTCCCCTGTACCAGAGATTGCAGTCTGCTCTTGCTGCCAAGGACCCTGAATCTTCAAATTCCAACAGAATTATTTGGGTGAGTTGCCCATATTATTGTGAGATAGCATCACAGTTTATGCTTGTAACTTAAAATGAATATCCTTAAATATTTATCATTTATCTATTCAGATGCCTCTCCATTAATTTCCTGTCGAACCTTGATATATTTTGTTATTCTTGCTGAATTATCTTCCAAACAAACAAACGAAATTAAAAAAAATATGTTGCGTAGATAAATAAACATGACCAAAGAAGACAAAAATAAAATAATCTGACATGGTAGACAGCTGAATACAGTACTGCTCAGTCATATATTCCTTGTGCCTGTATGTACTAATTAAAGTCTGCTGTAAGCCAATAACTGCACAGGAACCTAATCCTGCTATAATAACGTAAAATTGTCTTGGTATTTGTTAGAGTGTGATGCCTTAAAGAACTGATTTATGCATTTGTTAGTCTCTAGTGACTGGATACATATTCGGCTGTGAAGATCATTTGAAATTAACTATGATATAAGCTCATATGAAATTAATGTTTCTCCTTCCCTGCAAGTTACATTCTGGCTGTTTCTGATTTATGTTTATTCAGCTGCATTTTGGGGTTAACAGTGGTGCGACGAGGTTTGCTATAGAGAACCAAGCTGTCAATGAGGCTAATTTCCGTTGCCCTGATGAAAAGGGATGGAAGCCCCAGGTTAGATTGGAGTAGTGGATTCATTTGAAACTTGCTTTTGTCACCAAACCTTTGTAATTGATGTCCAAGGAGCATGTTATCATTCACTGAAATTTCCATAATTTGTATGTTGCAGAAAGTCCCCATTGTTCCGTCAGATGGTGAAATTTCACGAATACGTGAGGTAAGATGGAATACTTATTTTTAACTTGCACTCAATTCCTGAACTGTGTAATCTAGGGCCTGGTGTTTAGTCCTACTATAATAATGTTTAACTTGAAGGGCATTTTTAAGTAATTCAAGGTGGTTGTGTTTGTTTCGATGGCCCTGAAGCTGCAGCTTACTGGTTATGCCATAGTCAGTTCCCTTATGCTATTGTCAGTATCATTTAGAAGGCTAGACGGCTTTTCAATTGTGTATGTGGCCAAAGCATATTGAACTTTTTAGCTCTTCATTTTATTGAAACTCGAAAGTAAGGAGGTATAGAATTGGGCTGTGCCTCTTGATGGAGGCATGTGGTAGAAAGTTAATTGCATGCACAGACAACACAAAGCAAATCGCTTTATAAGACGTGGTTCTGCTTACTGTTGAGAATTTGGGCATGAGACTTCTTCCCCATTTTCAACTGTTACGAATTTTTTGTTCTAATTTTGTGCAGACTGCACTTCCTGTTGTGGAGATCACCAAGGCCTTGGCAAATAAGGGATATGATGTTATGGTATCAGATGATGCAGGCAGGTTTGTGTGCAATTACGTTTACTATCATTCCCTTCGTTTTGCGGAGCAGAATGGGATCAAATCACTTTTTGTGCACGTGCCGCTCTTCTTGACAATAAATGAAGAGACTCAAATGCAATTTGTTGCTTCCTTGTTAGAGGTACTTGCTTCTACATGTTAGTATCATCCACTCAGGCCCTTTAAATGGAGAGCTGGTATGGTTGTTTGGCGTTGGCATGCTTATGAATGTGGATGATTCATGATTGTATCTTGAATGGAATATTTATAATAAAAACTATTGCATTTAAATGGAAACGTTTCAGTGAAAATGGCATATGTAGCAGAGGCATTTGCTTTCATCGGTAAATGTTTCTGATTGAAGGTTCCAGCGATTGTGAAGACAATTTGATATCTTCAGTGTTCACCTTGTGAATAAATGTTCATTTTCTTTAATACTCGATTAATATTTCAGTTGGGTGCTCAATGTGTTGCTGAAATCATTAATTAAATTGCCTGATAAATCAGTTCGTAGTTTGATTTTTATCAGTCATATCACCATCTATCCTCCCCCATTTGGGAGTGCTATTAAACTTAAGCATGATGTCCAAGGGAGAATTCATGATTTTGGTCAATCCCAACAAAAACAAGGCAAGTAAAATCAAGAAGCTGCTTTCAAAAGCCTCTTACGACTGTGAGTGATTGAGTGTGATCATATTGGATTCAAATTGTGGCCTATTTGTGTAATTCACCGATTTCGATCGGGTTCAAAATTAATAAGAGGGTCATGGCACTGAGCTGAGGATGTTCATATTGCAGGGTGTTAAGAAATAAAATCATTTACACATCTTCATCCAACACCATAAACTTCTGAGAGAGAGAGAGAGTGTTTATGACAAGTTTCAAAGTTTTCTAGCCATATTTAGTATTGACACAGTTTCTCCCATACACTTAAAATCCCATCTAGAAATGGAAAACCCTTCATGTGGCCAAACACATGGCAATATGGTCATTTACAGCAGTTGTTGGATTTCCCTTGTTAAGGCACAAAACTGGTGGAACAGTAACTGTCTTCAAGGTTCCATAGGCGTTCCAGCAAAATGGGATGTTGGAAGTGGTCTTTCTTCCCTGTGACTGTGAAGGACGCAGGTCCAGTTCAGAGAGTGTGAGGTTGACGCATGGAACTGAGTTACTGCAAGCAAAACGTACTGGGGGGCTTCTCACGTCGTAAGTGCCCTTAATGTTTGAATACACCACATTGCTTATAAAGACTGCAGAACTCTGGTTGAAGCACTCCTTTGACTTTGACTTTGATGAGAGGCAATAGTATTGGTCTATGATTATTGGGTTGCGCACCGTGTCCACGTGAATATTGTTGAAGGTTACGTTAAACACAGCTCCTTTTCCACCGGGCCATGTTTTTATCCGAACTCCATTATCCGAGTGTTTGATCAATGAGTCCGCAACTGTGATGTTTGAAACACACGCTTGAGAGTTGTGACTCCCAAGGCTACCAATGCTGCACAATTACACCAGAAAACGAAGGATGCTTTGCTCGTTCATCATATTGTTGGAGAAAATGACAAACCTCATAATTTATATATGCGTGTCTTCAAACTGTATCCCCTTCTCTGTCTTGCTATTCATTCATAATTTGGTACAGCTAAGGTAATTATCAAGTAAAAACTATGCGTGCATTCATTATATTCAAGTTGGCAAGATGTAAACAAAGGTTTGGTGATAAAAGACTTTCATCATTCATAATTCATAGGGAAAAATGCTAGGAAATACCTTAATATTAATTTTTGTTGGAATGTTTTATTATGCTTTTTATTTTGGTTTTTCAAAGCACCTCCTTCTTTGATAGGTGAGAGATTAATTTCCCATAATCCTATCACGAATTTAAGTGAGATCCTCCCAGCTGTGTTTTTTTTTTTTTTCCAATACATATTAGGGTGTGTTTGTTTTTGCGTTTGCATTGTCAAACGCTGCTTGAAGATTCTCGAACAGTGTGAAATTTTATTTAGATGGTTTTTGTTTGGCTCAAAGTCAACAAGATTCAACTGCAAACCTTGGTTGAGACAGAAGTCATATGTTCTTGCTTTTGAGTTTAACTTTTCCGGTTCGATGTTAAAAGTAATAGCTAATTTTTTAAATTGGCACTTTTAATCTTCTAATGAGTATTAAAGACAAACCTACCATAGTTTATTTATGCCACAATATGTAGTTTGTTAATTGTGCAAAAAATCTGACGCTAATATTACATCAAAACTATATTTAATTTACAATGCCCCCAAATACAATTTTAATTACTTTGCTCAGGCCATTACTGTTTTATATAATTTGTTATTTTCATTTATAGTTTAATATTAACATCCGTGGCTATTGCAGTATCTTCATAATAATATTATTTTTATAATATCTTAAAATATTATTTATATAATTTCTTTATTTGATCAATAAATATAATTTTCTTTATAATAATTTAAAATATTTTTTTAGAGATCTTTAAAATTAAATTAAAAAAGGATAATGTTGAGTGCATAGTATAACTCATATCCTTCTCAGAAATTTTCCATCTAAAATTGATTTTGATCAATATCATCCAAACAATATTCATTTTATCATGACCAATTTTGATATAAAGTTACTAAACATAAATCACGTTAACACCAAGTCACTTTTAACCAAAATTAATTTTGTAAAATCAAGTTGAAACAAATCCTCGTTCGCAAACTCCAATCTAAACACACACACTTAGTTGTGAGGTCAATGTCAAAATTGCACGTTTAAGAGACCTTGAAATTTTTTCACTCAAACTATAGTTAATAGCTGTTACATTATTTTTATTCGTAGATTATTCTCTTCTTTTTATTTTATCCAATAACTACTCTTTATGTTATTAACATTCTAATTGTTTTTCCCTAACCGTGCAATATTATTCAACTGGTAATTGCTTTTGGCTCATACATGCATAGTATTTGTTTCATTAGCCAAGTTATGTACCTTATTCCATGACTTGGACCGCAAGTTATATTCTTTATGTAAACATTAGTAGAGCCAGTTCCAATTGACACACAATCATCTCCTGCCCAAATGTGAAAAGCATTAACAGGCCAAGGGAAGAATATGATATATATATAAATATATCAATAACTACTGAGAACTAGGGTTACCACTTACCACAGGAGATGAGTGAATTGTATACCATGACATTATTTGTGTTCTCAACATGAATTCCATCGGTGTTGCGACTCAAAGCAGGTGAGTTTATGTTAAGCATGTCTATAAGGACATCTGTGCAGTTATCAAACCTTAGGTGGAATTCAGGGCTGTTGCTGATTTTAATTCCTTTCACTGTCAAATTGGAGCTCATCAAGAATCTGATCGCCTGCATGATGCATACAAAAACTCAAGCACGGATGTCATGCACTCAAAATCTTCAGTAAAAGTACGTGTATTTCTTCTACTTATATCTATGGCTTACAACTGGGCGATTATCACATGAACCTGAATATGCTCTTCCATTTATTTCCTGTCCAATGTAGAATGATCATTGTAGCTAGACTGGCAAGGGTAGTTGTCACAAAAATTTGAGATAAAAAATACATTTGGGAATTATAGTGCTTTATTACTTTGTGATTTTTGGGACAGTGATCCCACCATTTTTCTCCTCTTCCATCAATAAGACCACCCCCTTGAAGCATCAATCCATTGATTCTGTAGAAAACTAGCCATCTTTTTCCGCTGTCTCTTGGCCATGATTTAGGTCCATCCGGTGCCACAATGGTACCGTCAATCTTTGTTCATGCAATCACAAAGAAAGGCCTAATCACTTAATGAATATTAATAAAGGTTAATATTATACATGCATTCGTTATCTGCTTTGATATATGTTACCTGAAAAGTGAGGGTAGATATACAAGGTCCAGTGAATATGGCAGGCTGTATCATGAAGATAAATCCCTTTGGAACGACAAGAGTTACAGATTGTTGGGCTTGGCAAGCTGTGTCCCAAGCCAACTTGAATGCTTTTGTGTCATCAGATACACCATCCCCAACCGCACCAAAAACCTTTACATCAACAACACAAGGCCAATAATCGGAGAGAGAATGCGGAAATGAATCATTGGATATTGGATGCAATTTCTTCTTTGCACAACTATCAATTAGTTTGCCATGGATTGGATTTGGGTGTAGTAACCATGAACATGTTAAAATGAAAAAGACCCGAAGAATCGTCATGTTTCACTTAGTTTGCTTCTATCTAATAATGAACATGAAAACCGAATGGGATAGGAATATTATGTGGCTATTCATGCAGTTAAACCATCGTGCTTGCTAGGCATATAAATATGAGCTTAAAACTGCATACAGTTTCAAAAAGATATCACAACTTGGTGATGAATACAATGGATAAAGCATAATGGTTCAGTATCTAACATCATGATAATGGCTGAAGGCCGACCAGCGCCGCAATACTCCGAATTCATAGTTTTCAGGAAATGCTTTCTTGTAATGTAATAATAAAAAAAATAGCAATGTATCTTCCCAGTGCGTGCAGATTTTTTCATGTTGACTTCTGCCCAAGATTTTCATAGTTCCTACTTGCTATTCCTCATGAGAGAAATTTTTTATGTTTTAGGAAAGCAGAGCATAAATTTCAAGTTTTTAACCATACAAAACTAATATTTGTCATCGCATAAATTAAACAGAGCAAAGAGAGACTTCTCACTGCAAGAATATACAATAATTTCTTTTCACAATTAGGGCCACTTTAGTAGATATAACAAGCAAATAACTACCCAAAAAAAAGAAAAGTGCTGTAAATATAAGGATAAATTTGGTCATGTTACATACGATAATCCTTAATTTGTCATGCTTACATCGACATACTATTTGAGTTTGTCATGTTTATAAAGATACTTAGTGTTACATTCTGCAAAATATAGCTGTATCTATATCAAGTAAAACTTGGGAAAAGTTAGTCTATATTTTTGCAAATCTTGAGTACGTGTATAGTATCGCCTAGAGAATGTTAATATAACTTTCACTAAATATAATGAATATAGTAAGGTTTCAATGTATTTTCATTTTTGGAAGCGAGCTTTCTTTTTTGTTTTTGCTGCAGTTATTGGACTCATCATTTTACAATATTTGCCTATTTGCAAATGCTAGTGGACTTGATTAGCTCAGGGTTTCAGCCTTTCGGGTAACGCTCAACATTCCCTATTCACTGGCTCAAGCACCTAGGCTATAAATAGTTTTATTTGGCAGTATCATAACTAACTAGAATGATGAGGTAAAACGAAACTAAATAAAATATCACTAATCAAAATAACCATATAGAATTTCCCTATCTACTATAGTTTATTTATGTATTTATTTATTTTTCAGATCTGACCTATTGACATACTTATCAAATGTTGATTTTATAACTCGCTCTGAATAACCAGGAGAATCCACAGAAAAAGAAAATGCTAGACGAATTGTGCTAGAGATAATTATTGTAATATTATTCAGTAATTTAGAACTTTCCCAAAATACAGTAATATATAGGAGCCAAAAGATTCTTTGTGCACTCGGAAATTAAGTCATAGACTGATCAAGACAACACGAATTATTCAGATTTTACTTTACAATTGGAGTAGTCTGTTAATTTTTCATGTATTTGATTTGCATCTCCAATTGGCCAATTCCTCGTTGCTTGACTCGGAATGTACACATCACGGCGTCGTGAGCACGATGAACCTTCAATGCCATTCGAACCACTTCACTAAATATAGTTGCACGCGGTCACGCACCGAAAGGAAAATATTGCAACGTTTGAAGTGAAGTGGATGCAGTTGATGAGTTTTTAATGGTTGATATCATTGCCAGACTGAAAAGAAATCTTAGTGCGGGGAGCACCTATTAAGTGTAGCACACACTCTTAACGTGGGATTATTAGAAAAATCCAGTCAGAAAGAAGCTTATGTCGTCTCTTACTACTTTTTCAAATATAATGGCAACAAAATTTGGAAAGGAAAAAAATTGAGACAGAACAAGTGATTAAACTTCCAGCTTAAAAACTGAGTGTGGATAGTTGGTAGATTTTCAACTTCTCATTTCTCTTTTTTGTTTCTGACGTCTAACTTACATCTCTAGTGACATTACCTCAACCATCGGAGCTATCGGATCAAACCCCATAAGTCAATGGAAGCATCATATCAAACCATTTTAGAACACGCTACACGAATTGACACTTTGTCAAAACTAATTCACAGGTAACCGCATGTTCTATAACTTTCTTTTTTAATGTTTGGTTCGGTTGTGGGTTGTTGACCTACTTTGGACACTCGAAGTGTAGAGTGATAGGACACTTGTTGAAGGTGGACGGTGGGGATAGGATGTGGAAAGAATCTTGACAAACATTTATTCTGTTCTATTCATTAATTAATACATTAGTTTTATGGATCATTATTGTCTCATATTTTTTATATATTTTTAATACAATAGTTGATGTGCTGCTAAATAATAAATAGAACACAACAAATATTTCGTTTTCCTCCTAAAATACCTAAAAATTTCTCACGTGTTTATACTTCATGTATATTCACAAGTCATTTTTCAAGAAATAATACCATAATTTTATAGTATCTGACTGTTTCTTATACAGAGGGTATTAATGTATTATCGTTGCACTGTTTTTATATCAGCAAAGACCAACATATAAACAGAACAAGATTGTTATTCTAGACCACATTAACAAGCTGCCAATATAGTTCATGAAAATTATTCCTAGCCATGTCCAGTCTTTGTTTTGACAAGGTTAAAAACGCCATATGTTGTCTGGTCACAAAATAACCTTTGCTTAATCATTTTGTCTAACACGAAACAACATCATCTTGAGGCACTGTCAGTGGATTTCCCTGTTGAAGGCATAAAACTTGTGGGGTTGTGAGTGTCGGCACTGTTCCATAAGCATTCCAGCAAAATGGTTGGGCCAAAATCTTTCCTTGTGCAGGAAGCAGCTCCACTCGGGATAGCGTGAGGTTTGTGCATGGAACAGAATCACTGCATGCAAAACGCATAGGCATGCTTCTCACATCATAAGTGCCTCTTATGTTTGAGTATAAAACATTGGAAACTGAAACCGCAGAGCTCTGGTTGTGGCAATTCTTAGGGGGGCAGTAGTATTGGTCTATGATGATTGGGTTACGGACAGTGTCCATGTGAATATTATTGAATGTTACCTCTGACACTGATCCTCTTCCTCCCTGCCATGTTTTAATCCGAACCCCATTATCAGAGTGCTTAATAAATGAGTCAGTGACTGTGATGTTCCGGACACAAGCTCGCGAATTGTAGTTCCCTAAGCTGCCAATGCTGCCATAAAACAGGACAACTAATCATCTATCAACAGTTAATTACTACTTGAAAGTCCGCCCTTACTAGATTTATTTATTGTTACCAGACTGCCTTAGCATCATCACCTATACTTTCTTTATTTAGCATTTAGAGGATTACGGAAAGCATTTTTTTGGAGGATTTAGAAGTACTCCTTGCGTCTAAGAATAACTGTTTTTTGGGACAAACTGATATATAAATCAATGTATTTGGCTACAATTATTTAAATTGTGAGTAATGTTACTAGACATTGATTTTAGCTTAGTTGAGGCTTATATCTCTTAGTGTGTGTTTGGTAGGAGGATCAAAATAAAGATGAAAATTTCATGGATCACTTCTATATATAAAATTACATATATGGAGTTCATCCATACAATTTACCTTCATACCACAACTCTTAGGGTGATAGTTTGGTTTGGTATGGGATTTATCCCTATTTTAACTTGCGTACCAAGCTCAACCTCGTAATCAGCATTCACTTGTAAAATGTACCTTATTCCATGACTTGGACCACACTTTATATTCCTGATGTCCACATTATAACAACCGGCTCCAATGGACACACAGTCATCGCCTGCATACAGTGCCCAAAAGGATGATAAATAGAAGGCATAACAGAACTTGTTAAGTTCGTATAGAGAAAAAAACTTGTTAAAAGACATTTACTAGAACTACCATTGGATATGATTGAATTGTAAATATTGACATGGTTGGTGTTCTCAATGTGAATCCCATCTGTGTTGGGACTCAAAGCAGGTGATTTTATGGTAAGTTTTTCTATGTGGACATTTTGACAATCTTCAAATCGAAAATGGAATTTAGGACTATTCTTGATTTTTAGTCCTTCCACCCTCAAATTAGAGCTCATAAAGAACCTTATAGCCTGCATTGGAAGGATTCAAAATTCAATGGCAACATTTCAAAGTATGTGAACTTAAAAAAACTCCAACCTCAACAAGATTCAACTGATTATACTACTTACCACTGGACTATCACATGGACCAGATTGTGCAGTCCCCTGTTAAATCTAAATATAAGTAATAGACCATTGGCAAGAATACAGAAAAACCGAAAAACTAAAATAAGAAAAATGTTATTTATACACCTATATATGTTGGACATGTTTGAAACATCATGTGAGTGGAGAAGAAAATAGAAGAAAAAGAAAAGAGAGATTTTAAGTTTTTGTATATCATACAAGTGAATGGAGTATCTCCTCATATGTCCATATAAGGATGTACAAGTAACAAGAGTTAGAAGTTAAAACATAAGAAAAATGTTTTACTTTGTGAGGCTTGCAAGGGAGATTCCACCATTTCTCTCCTCTACCATCAATAAGACCACCTCCCTTCATTGTCATTCCATTTATTCTGTAGAAAACCAGCCATTGTTTCTTGCTGCTATACTTTGGCCATGAATCTGGTCCATCCGGCGGCAAAATAGTACCATCAACCTTTTGTACACACCCAACATGAACGTAGGATGAAGAAAAACTATACAAACTCAACCAAATATTACTGATAACATACTAATACACATAATATTTATTTGCTTTTACGGCATTGCCACATTACCTTAAAAGTGAGACCAGACTCACAAGGCCCTGTGAATATAGTAGACTGTAGCATGAAGACGTGACCATTTGGAACAAGAAGAGTTCGTGACCCTTGGGCTTGACATGCTGTATCCCAAGCCAACTTGAATGCTTGTGTATCATCATAGACACCATCCCCAACTGCACCAAAAGATCTAACGTCGAAATTGGCACTTTGAACAACAGCCTCAGGTGCCAGAGAAGGTGGTGATGAAATAAGGGATAGTTGAAACCGTTGCTTCCCATTTGCATGGCTGTGAAGTCTGCCATAAATTGGGAGAAAGAACAAACATGTGATGAATATTAAGAAAACTCGAGTGATACACTGGAAGAACATCATGTTTAGTTAAGCTTCTCAGTAGCTAAGATGAGAAGCAAACCGAGCGGAACATATTTGACTATTTATAGTGCAATATGAAAAATTCGAAGCACTACCAATCTACCATCTCGTCTCTAGCCTCTAGGCATGTGAACCGAACTATGTTTGATCACTCATAGAACTAACACGACAGAGATTTTGACAACAGGTCACTTGACATAGTGAGTGGGGTATTATTATGATGCTAACTCTAGTGGTACAAATCAGAAGGCAGGATCAAGCAGTTCAGTAAGTTGTGCGACCACTTTCACTATTGTGATTTGGGACTTGATAGATACATCACAAGTGTTGAGCAGTTGAATATTGCAATTGTTTGGAGTGAAGATACATCTAAACTAGCTAGCCATTGGAAAGCTTAGTGGAAGCTGCATTTCTTGTGGACGGGGTTGAGAGTCCGACTAAATAATAATGACAAAAAATCGACCAACTCCATATAGGGATTCGAGTGGCATTCTGATTCACCATGTTGAGTCCACAAGAAGTGAGGAAATTATGGTCAAAAAAATGATTCCTGTTCCTGTTACTCTCACGCTCAAGGTCAGGATATACTAAAAACTAAAATCATAACCGTTATGAACACACAAAATGATATATAAGTACAAAAATAAAACGTTGGGAGTTAAGGTGTCATGCACTGCATCTTTGATGAAGTCTGACTAGTTGCACTAGAAATGGTATTATAAATTTTAAGCATAACACATTCAGAGACACTTTTCAGAAATGAAACACTAGAGATCAAGTGGTCTTTCTAAATGAACCTTCAGTAATAAAGACTAAAACTCTTCACGATCACAAGACACTTCTAGAATGGTTGCCGTTTTTTCTGTTGTCTTCAGACTACTGCTTCAGCTGCAAGCGCTTCTTGGGTCTCAGCAGAAGCTAATTATGTCATTGTACAATACTTGCATCTTCTCCTTGAAATAGTAAAATTCACACCATGTAGGAAAGAAGAAAAGGTAGGCAAGGTCATACAATATAAAAGAATAAGCAGTTTAAAAAGACTTGACATGTGATTTTAAGGAGTTATCTACATCTCAATACAGCAAAAACTCAAGACGAGTAGCTTGATTTTGGCCCATGTTTTGCCAAAGATTACGAAGACAAATGCGCACACAAAATTGTCATGACAACTATCAACCAACTTGCAGTACATAACTAAATCAGCCAACCACCCATCATTCATTGTATCAACAAATATCAATACCGATATAACATGACACTTTATCTTCTATTCGATGTTACAATCTGCTTTGATACAGAAAACACGGTGTTCTTCTGAATACCCATCGAGGGGTGGGTAATAGACTAATAGCGAGTACCATATATGACTAAATTTGTTTTTACAAGGCACCGAAATACAACAAAGATAGACAAAGGAACAACTTTCATATCATAAATAGAGGAAACATGGGACATTCACATGAGAACGGCAGTTGTAGTTTTGTTGCATTTCACAATATCACAAGCCAAGAATGGGGCACTGCTTCCTCGCATGCTCTGGAATCAATTTCACCAAAATCTCAACCGGGACCTCCTTCAGTTCTGGTACAAACAAGCAGCAAGAAATCCAAACGATCAGCCAGAACTATTGATGGCAATAACGGGCATTAACACTAGATATTCCAAAATATTATCATACCATGATATTTGAAATTGAATAATGGTGGAAGGAATCGACCATTTGGCAAGCGAGTGTTTGGGTCACGAAGTTCATCAAAGAAAGGATGGATCAGGGCATCTAACTGCACCAGATAATGTGAAGAATAAAAACAAATTATAGAAAATTTTGGAGGATAAGAAACAGCCAAGGAATAATTACATTAGGCTATAGAACTGCCAAATGCAGTTCCAGAACCATCATCAAATGATAACAAAGAGCATTATTTTCAAAATTAGCTGGATAGAAACTAGAAAGGCCTGCTAAGAGGTCATATACTTACAGCTGTGCACCTCAGGTTAGGGGAGTATTGTAGTAGTCTTGATACCAAATCAACAGCTTCTGGAGGCATGCGCTTATGAAAGATCTGGTAGGAGCAAATGAACAAGTTTATGTTAGTGTTGTGTGCTAAACAAGAGGAGTGACTAGACATATCAGTACAATGAGATAAATTATTAAACGGAAATGCTATTAAATTTATTTGTTATACCTTATGCCATGGATGTGCTTTAATCTGTGGGAATTTGAATTCAGTATAATTAGGGTTCATGCACTTAATCTCTTCCCTTGTTGGAGTGCCCAGAACCTATCAAAACAACCACCAATGAAGAATTTACATGTTAAAGATGCTGACACTGTAAATTAACAAGGCTGCCTATCAAATTGATCTGTGAATCAATGACATATCATCATCCATTGTATTACGATGTTACAACTTACAATTAAGTTAATGGAAGCATCCAAGTATACTAATTTCAAAGTAGGATTCAAAGCAAATAAGGAAAACATAGCAGCAATAACAAATAAATTGATCAGAAAGATTACTTTGATGATCTCAACAAGCTGATCAACTCCACTCTCACCAGGGAACAAAGGCTGAAAAATGTAAAACAAACAAATTTCATTATTATACATGCCAAATTGCAGAATAGAAAAGAACTCCCATCAACAGACACCAACCTGTCCAAGAAGAAGCTCAGCCAACACACAACCAACAGACCAAATGTCAATAGCAGTGGTATATTCAGTTGCTCCAAAAATAAGCTCAGGTGCTCTGTAATATCTAGAACATATGTATGATATATTTGGTTCACCTTTTACCTGTCAAATGTCAGACGAAACAAGGTAAGATAAACTCCTGACTCAGCCAAGACAGCTGATGAAGTTCTATGAGGAATGATCAAAGATAAATACACACAGATGAACAAACACATAGAACATACCAAGACTTTTGCACTTCCGAAGTCACATAATTTAACCTGGTGGGTATGTGGATTGACCTGCATAGAAAAGCTTTCAGTTAGTATTTTCTAGCAGTTTTGAATCTCCAAAGTTTTAAATGAATATTCCATTTCTTGTCCACACCAAACAACCATTTGAAACATGAAAAGTTGAGAACTGGAATAACAAGTGGGAAAATTACGATCAAAGAAAGGATATGAAAAATAAAATACAATAAAATACATACTAATATGTTTTGGGGCTTGATATCCCGATGACAAACTCCAATGCAACGATGAACATAAGATAATGCTCTAAAGATCTGTAATATAATAAGAAAAATGTTACAACTTCAGCAAGAAAAGAGCTGAATATGGGAAAGACAGCACAGCATATATACCTACACATAACCAAGTGAACTTTGCTTTAGTAATAGCAAAATAACAAATTCACGCCCAACTCAAGATATAATTAAATGATCAGAATGCTGTGTAAAAACTAGTGGTCGAACTTTAAGCAACTAGAACCCATGGGTCAATCAAGGGTACACAGCAGCCACTCTTAGCAAAGTGAATAACATGGGAATTAACACCACTTTAAGATTTATCATTAATAAATAGTGCACGCTCCAATTCTTGAGCAATTATCGCATTACAGGAAAACAATCCAAAACATCAACACAGCCATTCGTGAAAATAAAACTGACAAAAGGATCATGACATAAACCAGAATGTCATGATTAAGCACACCTGGTATGTATACAGTTTCACATATATCAGTGGCATCCTTTGATTCAACTTGAGGTTGTAATGTTTGATCACACGATGAACTGTTTCAGGTACGTACTCAAGTACCAAATTAAGGTATAATTCATCCTTTTCAGTGGTTGAAAAGAAGCAATGCTTCAAAGAGACAACATTCGGGTGGTCAAGAAGACGCATTGTCTGCAGCTCCCGGTTCTTATACCTCTTGTCTTGAAGAACCTTTTTGATAGCCACAGTTTCACCAGTGTCCAAGCATTTGGCCTACAATTATACAAAAAATTGGCATGAAAGGAACATATATCATTATGTTTGAACTTTGAAGTCTAAAACCAATACATCATCCAATAAGATGGATATAAATTGGTACCTGGAAGACAACCCCAAACGATCCATGCCCAACAACCCGCTCTGCCATGTACCTTATAGTCTGAAATATTAAGAAATATGTTCAATTATTGTAGAGCAATAAATATTTAGAAAATGTGGTTGAAGGAAAAGTATAGATGAAGTTAAAATCCTATTATTTGATATAATAACCATATCCTATCGTATCAGAGAGGATATTTACCAATGACAAGGCACAACACAAACATGTTGAAGACAGCAAACAGTTGTGCCACTCACTGTATAAAGACTCGAGTCAGCAGGCAGTGCAGCTGGTATAATATACCCAAATCTTGAAGGGGAAAAAAAATGATTTGAAGCACAAATTGGATAAATCTCATTTCAAATGTCAATATTCACATCATGGCAGCTATAAAAGACGAGGGAATGAAAAAAGAAAAACATTTACACAAAAATTTAACGCCAAACAAAAGCATTAAATTTTTTATCTACTTCCAATCAAGCACCAGAATGTCAGCACAGCAAGTGAGACAATAAAGTAATTATTAGTTGAATTATATAAATGATTCCACACCACAGAACATAAAGTCGTTGAATTGTTTATCTACCTGCTTTGGCTGACCATTTCTGCCCCCAGTGGTAGTTACAATGATATGTCCTGTCTCAGTTCCATTACCATCAACAACCGTAGCTTCCATTTCCTACGAGGTGAGTTAACCAAGCTGTAAGCAACTAAAGTCTGAAACTTTAAATCAAACAAAAACAAAAAACAGAAAAAGGGAAACTGGGTTACGAATTAACAGAGTGGAAGACACACTTTATCATCCCTAATTTTCATGTCGTTCATTTCCTCTGGCAATCTATCAACACCACCACCGGCTTCTCTCAAGCCTGATGTTGGTGCCACACCAACAGACGCCATCTTCTTCTTCCACCAACCAAACTTCCCCTTCACTTCCTTGCTATTTTTATTTTTAATTGCTTAAAACCTCACTCATTTACCTGCAGGAATCAACAGCAAAATAAATCAGAGGATTTTTTTTATATATATTTTTTCTGTTGAGTTAATTTGAAACACATAAACATGGAAACTGAAGCTAAAACAGGAAAGTTGAACCTTCCACACATAAATACATTAGTACAACGAAGAGGCACATAAAGCAGTAAATGCAATTTATTTATTTCCTTCTTCCGCCTATAAATATCCATAAGCTGAAAAATACAGAAGAAAATGGCAAAGATCCATCCATAGAACATCACAAATCGAACAAACAACCCATCGCTGCGTCTCTCTAAAAAAAAAGGGACATTGTCCAAAAAAAAAAATTACCAAACGAACAGAATAGAAGAACCGAAGGCGAAGCATAAAACCCGATCCGAGTGCACAAAAGTAAACTAGCAAAAGAATTAGGAATTAAAGGCAGGGAAACGCAGAAAAGAGCAGTTAAATCCGGGAGAGGATCGAAAATGAAAATAAGGAAAATAAATGGCATAAAAGAAAAAAAAAAAAAAAAAACAGATGAAGAGAATCTACCATGGCAATGGTAATCATATTATTATGGATATGGAAAGGAACAAGAAGAAAGAAAGGCCTGAGAGTGAGAGGGAGGGTTAGATGAGATCCATGGATGACAAGTAAGTAAGTAAGTAAGTAAGTTGGTTCGTTCGTTCGTTGGTTCTTCCTTTTTTATGGAATTGTGTGTGTTAGTGTGTGAGGCAGGCAATAGTGTCGTGTTTCCGCTTTTTTGTGTGGTGTACTGTAATGCGCTGGTGACAGTCAAAGAACACCACTGTTCAATTTATTTAGTTGTTTTCTTTTCTTTTTTTAATAAAAGATGGTAGAAAGATATACTTACAGTACAGGTAAATCCCTGAGCGAATTGATAAGTGTTGCTAACCTTTTTGACTGTTCAGAACTGACTTTATTTGTTGTTTTTCATTTTTCTTGGCCTTACCCTCCTCGTTTATCTCGGAAAATATAATATTCTAGTCTTGAGTTCACAATAAATTCTATATATAATAATATATTAATTATTTAAAATATAATTTGATGTTATAATGTATAGATATCATCAGAATAATGGTTGATTTCATCACACATAGAGGATCAATTAAAAACTCGATCTATATTAATATTTTCCAAAAACAAAAGCTGACAGTCAGGTATAAATAATTATTTTATGCAGTTAAAAGGTGCACTGTTTAACCAAGGGGAAAAAAAAGAGGAAAATGCACCCTCTAATGAATAAATTAAAATTTAATTTTACTATATTAAAAATATAAAAATGTATCATCTGATGCATTATCACATAAATAAACAGTCAAAATTTTACCCATTACTTAATAGCTTGTAAATTTATCATATCCAAGCAACTTAATAATTTCTGATTATTATTTAAAAAAATTGAAATCCAAACATTGAATGAATTTCTGCTTCTAATTTTGCTTCTGTTTGTAATTTTGTTTTTGGAGAAATAATCTATAAAAAAAAAAAATTAAACCAAACGGCATTGTGGCTTTCTTTTTCATTGGAAGAGGATACAGGAAAGCTCGAGTCTGCCTGACCTTTTGAAAAATGAACCACAAACACCCACTAGCCACATGTATGTCCGTCCACTCATTCATTATTGTGTTATTCAGATTAGCCTTGATGATGCCATTAAATTAGTCAATTTAAACAAGGAAATTACAATCAAGATTCGAGCTCTCAGCCAATTCAATCTGCAATACTTTTATTGAGTCTTTCTAACACTTCCATTTATCTGGGTCAACCCATCTAAAACTTAAAATATTGTTTATACTAGAAAACAAGAGTGTGTTCCACTAATTCGCCAATTGGCCCAGCCTCGTTCGGTTACAAGGCAACGCATGAATGAAAGTAAATGATATCACCTGGACCAAAAAAAATGATATCATCGTTCAACATCAAACCTCAAGATCTGAAATGAACGAAGGTCACGAGAACATTTCTTTGCATCTAAACAAATCATTGATATTTTTCTAAACGAAAAACCACTCCCACTATAATACAAATATTTCAGGATCAGGTGGCTGCGCCTCATGCAGTTATTATCTAAGGGTTAAAAGAGGCTGAAACATGTATTCATGTTTAACACGCAATTGTGGTGTTGATAAACTGTTCCATAACCAGTTGAACTCCCACATTGGCGCCAACAAGCGTATCCCAGCTGAGGAAGAAGTGGTGGGAGCGGGGTTCCAGAACCATAGTAAAAAGGCTACAAAAACTTGCAGATGCAACTCTGCCGCAGTTATGATTAAAAAGGTTCCAATCTTTAAATATCAGAATAAATAATTATCGTCACCAAACAAAATTCAGGATTTTGCAGACTGATTTCACATGCCATCTATTCTCTCCGTCTACTTTCTCTCTTTTTCTACAATGAATGAATCAACCATACGATGACAACGAAAAGGAAATATAAGACAGAAAATGACAACTTATCTCACAAGGGAAAAATAAGGAAAAAGATGTTTTTCTCCCTCTATACCAAGACAGGAAAGCATGTTTGAATTTAAGCACCATCGTAGAGTTCAACTAATCAAATACATCCCATGATGAACCAAAAGTGTAAAGAACCCTTCTCAAGAGCCATAACCAAATAGCCAAGTCAAGAATCCACGCTTCACAATGCACCCAAAAGGCTAGATCCAATTTATTCCCAATGTAGAAAGAAATGGTCCTCACCTATGAAACAGACAACAAACCTGACAAAAACCCTGTTATATAGATAGGGAAGCCGTCAAAAATATCTTCAAATCAGTCAAAGGCAGAAATTTCAAACAATAACACAAACCCACCCTTTCTTTCAGTCAATAAAAAAGAAGGAAGTTTCACTTAACTTTTGCCAGTCAAACATGCAACAAAGATATTCAAAGGTAATATGCAATGTCCATCCATTGCCCTTCTAAAACCCGCCAGATATAACTAAAACGTCCAAAGAAAAGGAGTGCAATAAGTACCCATGTCTTATTATTGCTGCACTTGTCTGGATATCTGTAGCATCCAATCAGCATACCCACTATTACCCCCCATCTGGTCCTCAATAAGGTTTGTAAGAAGGAGGAATCCTTCTCTGGGCTGTTCACCTTGCCTCACAAGGTGGCACAACTGGTAGTATGCACGATCAGTATTTCTGAATTTCTCAAGCACTCTTATCAGCCTCCTCGACATTTCATTATCATGGTCACTGAGAGTAGCCTATTGATGGGGGAAAAAATGTACACACAGCACCAGATGAATTGCAAGTTTTGTTTAACTAAACAAGTAAAGGAGAAATAAATCAGACATATCTACACTACAACATTTTGATACTAAGGATTCCGCAAGTTAGAAACCATCAAATGAAAATCAAGTCAATATTATAAACATGGTATAGGATGAATTCAATACTTTTCAAACCAAATATAAAACAAACAAGGCAAATTTAAACTAGAGAAAAGAGATGATGAAGCTGCTTAAACTCACAACATATTATAAAACCTTATCCTCTCTAGCCCTCTTCTCCTGTGTCTTAAAAAAAAAAAAATTGCAAACTTATTTTTGAACAGCAGGAATATTCAATACCTTTGATAGTTCTGCTGCAAAGTCTGCCCCAAGTAAATTTTTAGCTATATCAGGGGAAATTACCCTGCCAAACCATATAATGAACCGGAAGCCATCATCATATATATAAAGGCCCCTAGAATCCAAGCTCTCCACTGTCAAGGGTAGCCTTCTCTCAATATTTTTCAGGTCGTCGGCCTGTAAGGATGCCTGAAACCACACAAGCAGAAATAATTCAAGAGTAGGACCAATCAGCCATTTTATTGGTAACTTTTAGAAGGAAATAATGCATACCTTCAGGAGATATTCGTCAAGTCGAATCAAGCTAGGATAGAGAAGTTTCAACAGTCTTTTTATTGGTAGAATCATCATTGTGTGTCCTGCTGCACATCGTTCATCCAGCGGAACATCACCATACCCTCCACGTAGAGCCATTGATCTACAAAGAGCTAATCCATACAACGACAGGAACTTTAAAGACTCGGGATATATCATTCTGTTGAGCAAGCGATGTTGCACAGCATAAAGATTTCGATATTCCTTGAGGGCCTTCACAATTCTTAGTTGCACAGCACTTCGTGCATCTTCTAATTTTTGGGATAGCGTTTTCTCAAGTGCTGCAAATATGAAGTGTTTAGGAAGATGAAAGCAACTATGATTCATAATCGCACTTGATGTCACTAAAAGAGAAGTCTGGTTTACCCTACCTAGCCTACTAAACAGGGATACAATTGCACCAGTATCAGCCAAGCGATACATCTCTCCCAAGTCTGTAACTACTGGAACTGCCATTGTGTGTACTCTGATACGCCTTTCTCCACAAGATGCAGTATATCTATTTTGTTTGTTAGGGATGCAACCCATCTTTTAAAAATTTTATATGCTAATTATCATGACTTAACAACATCAACTGAGTATCAAGGAAACAGCCATCCGCTTAAATGATGAACAGTAGAGGACAAATAATAAGAAAAAAGTATACATGATAAGATCAATTGAATATCATACAAAAAAAAATAAAAGAGAAAATAAGGTTTTAATTATTTTTTTTATAGTCTCATGCAAAGTAAATAAAAGAATACACTAACTCAAAATATATCTCACCTTTTAAAGGCAGCATATCAAGTAGAGATAATCATTTCCTGGAGTAGGGGGGGATTATGGAATAATATTCCAATGGTTAATAACTATGATTAACTACAAATTATCTTCATGAATTACTGAAGGATACAGCAATGCAACTTGGAAATACATTGTCTGAGTTGTTAATAATGTCTCCTCAAGAGACAGCTGCATGGCAAAAGCTTTATCACAATCAACAGCTGGAAGTGCTAACAAATCAGTGGACCTTAGCATAAAGTTTCCATGATAGGTTGTGAAGCGAACACCTACAAACACAGACACTTATCAGCAATTGTGTGTTCATTTATATAATTATATGCATGTTGCATGACATAGCAGATACCCAAAATGATTTATGAAAAGCAGGGATTTTTCAGGACATGATGAATGCACAGACCTTTTGCACATCTAATACGCATTACAGCTTCCCATGCAGTTTCTCTGGTAAGGTCTCTCCTTAACTCATGTCTCAATTTCTCCCCATGAATGGCTGATTGAAAAGCTGGATAGTAATAAACTTGACCGGCAGTATACTTTGCCAGAGTTCCTACACAGAGTAAATCACGAACACATAATTCACTTCGTCACATATAAGATCATTAGCATGCAAGAATAAGTGCTTAGAAAATAAATCATGCTGAGGTAATCAAATCCAACAGTTACAGTCAAATAAGGTGCATGCATTATTTGCGGACAATAACCATGAATCAATGCAGAATCTGCCAACTCCAGTCAAACATTTTAAGCTTATTCAGTGGTCAAAATGAAGGGACGAACTAATTACTCACAAATGAAGGGTGCAGACCATGTCTGTTCAATATAAGGTATGTTGACTTAGGGTGCGCTTATTTCATATTTTAAAAAAAGTGATGAAATTTTAATTTTATATATGACTGAAAAAATTGATTTTTTTTTTATCGGAAACTACTTTTTAGGTTCTACCAAAAAAAAAGTTGAAAACTGATTTTTTTTTTTAAGAAAAATTATCTAAATATATGAAAAATGATTTGTGTGTGTGTGTGAAAATGATTTGTTGGCCCACAAAATCCCATCCAAATGCCCCTTCATTTGCAAGGTTTCAATACCCCAAAAGCGTTTTAAATGGGGCATGAGATCAAAGCAAATTTTAACACATTACACACTTAAAAGAAATTTAAATGTTTATTGCTTAAACATAAATATAAATATGATATATGATAGAGCACTATAGCATTGTTTGATCCATGTAACTGACCCCACCTAGTGAAACAAGGCTTGGTAGTTGTTTGTTTGTTATGCACTTACTTAAAAGCCCATGAAATAGTGGAAAACAAGTGTGAAATAATGCTATGTCAACAAACAATCATCAGATATATCAATTTTGAGTGCTCCAATCTAAACTCCAAAGCATCAGGTTTAGAGATTGTTAAAATTTACCCAAGGAGGCAATGTCAGTGTACTTATCGCTGAATGCATACACGTTTGCTGAGATTTGGTATTTAGAAAACTCAGCAGCCATTTGCTTATAAAATGGATCTTCTGGCAATCTCAATCCATGTTCTTTATCTGTCCCATAAACACGAGAATCATCTCCACGTAATTTCAATCGGCCAATACCAAGAGATGGGAGTGTATTTTGAAAGATTAACAATTTCCCTCCAAGTTGACTCTGCACAGAGAGGCATGAAAAGATCACTATAAAATTATGCACAAAAATATAAAATTGTTAAATACCATAGTTGTCAAATGGCGGCCATGGCAGCACTGTGCCATGGCATGGCAGGTTTTGGCCCCTCCACCATGTAAGGATTTGTTCATTATGGCAATGCCATGGCGGATTTTTGGTCCACCGCAATGAGCCACCATCCACCATGGACAATTGTGTTAAATACACAGGAATACATGTCCTGAAACTCAACAAATTCCAAGGAGATGGTGTTCCCTTATGTTTAGCTAACCAAAGGTCCTACCACACAGCATGTAACTTGCTTCTCTATCGTTTTTGTTAACTGACTTTCTGGTAGCTTAGTGAGCCCAGCAATTCATTTGGAACTTGAAATCAATAAAATCTTAAAATGTGCCAATTTTGGGGATGCTACCATGAAAATTAATCTCTCAAATTAAATGTAACTTATTTCCAATCAATATCATATTTGAAGAGGGACTAACATACCATAACCATAAACGCAGCCTTGAGAGCAGGACCAAAAGCTGATTCCACATTAACATTGTCCTGGAACATGGATGGTAAACTATCTAGGAAGGTTTCAACCACACTTCTTGATTCAGATAAGTTAACTAGAAGATCATCTGGCAGTGGAACAAATATATCGTCCAGATCTGAGACTACCAACATCTGTGGCTGAGTCAGGGATGACTGCAAAAGCATAGCACAAAAAAATAATTCGTATAAATTTTGGCCAGTTAAGGTGGATAGAGAAACATATTAGCAATGGTAACACTAATGGTATTGCAAACCTTCATGTTATAAAAATGTATAGTGCTGTCAAAAGTTGCAAACCCTATCTGTGTTCGGGGAAAGCCTGGCAGCTCATCCAAGCATGACTTGATTGTTTTGGCAACAACCTGCATTAACATCATAACATCAACTATCAAGATCACGTGCACATTTGGTTAACAGCACCAAAATGCAGTCTGAAGCTGGTACTATGTTTTTCTCATTGTTGAAAGTGATTATGGAACAAAGTGGTTGTTTGGTTACCCCAAATGCAAAATACATTCTATAACCCAACCCAAAGCATCCCAGAAAACCACTTGCGAGAAATAAATGTTACTACTGGGCCAATTTCAGTTTCAGCATTTGACCATTGGGTCTAATTGCAATTGGACATCATTGTCCTTGCACTATACAAATAAAACTTGCTCTAGCAAGCTTACTTTTGGATAACATTCCCTGAGTTTTATTTCATTCAGAATTCATTCCACACAAAATCAATTGCACATAAATTACCCAAACATGCCCATAAAGCACAGTATATTAATATGTGAAGGCAAACTTGCAACCGTCAGATACACATAACTAATAAGTTCCAGGAATTATTGTGAGTTCCAGATACCAATAAATAAGGCAAAAAAGGAAAAATTGAACTCTTAACAACATCTACAAGATATGGTGTCTAAAGTTTACTGAATATTAAAACCACATTAACACAATTTTTGGTGGGCAGAACACTTTCCGATATAAATAATCTAATCTATACCAAAATATATTATAGCACAACTCTTTCATCTAGGGTACCTTAAACGAAAATTTACATATGCATCTATCTAGTAGGGACCCAACTCTTTGACTGACAAAATCAAGGTCATATATAGCACAACAACACGGTTAAAGAGAAAAAACCATAATTAAAAACTCTATTATCTGGTTAGGGCTGATGCAGTACAAGCTATACATTGCGTTAGAAGTGAAGTGCTTACCTCAATCATTCCACTTCTAACAGCAGATATGGAAACATCGATGAGGAAGAAATACACTGGAGGCATAGGTGGCCGCACCATATACTCAGCAGGTGCAACAAATTCTACAGTACCCTTTGTAAGCTCAGGTCGTTGATCCAAGTCAACTCTTCTTCCAGTGGCATCTAATTGCGCATAATATTCGCTAGGAACTGTATATAAGATTCAATGTATTAACATCATAACATATAATATTCCACCAATTAACCTATACAAGATATATTTGATGCAAACTTGAAACAAGTAACTTTCATCACAGAACTTCCTAATTAGGCTTAGGCATGCAGATTGCCCGTCTGGTTTCATGTTATAGCTCAGTTATGGTCTATTTACCATGAGAGTAATAAAAACATTGCACAACTAACATGAATATACCAAGCCGGCAAAGTCTGAAAGCAAGTTTAACAACCATGGCATAACACCATACTCCATCATGCAAAGTTAAACAAGTCAAGTATATGCTTTCTTTTATGAAAGTGTCCCTAGGGAATAAAATAGAACGCGGACAATACAGAAATTAATGAATTTTCAGGGTCACTGAGAAAATCTTCTCTCATGACAAAAAAGATGTGTTGGTCCAAAATTTTGGTCACTTTCAAACAACATATTTCATATCTCCTAAGCTGAGACTTTATATCTTCCATTCCTTTTATATCTTCCATTCCTTCTTTTATGACTTTTTTAATTATGAAGTAAATGAAAAGGCCGTGGAAGTAAAAAGTACCATCATTAAGCAATGTGCAGACATTGCAGCGGAACTTTCTTCCAGCTTCTGTAAATGTCATATATGGATTCACATATGTGCGACATCTTCTACAGCGCACAACACTAGCAGGAGCAAAATTAACTACAGGCAACTCTTCCTGAAAGCAAAGAACAGTGATGAACAAAGGAGAAAAGCAAGATGAGCAGTGCGTTACTGCTCATCAAAAAGGATAAAGAGGAACTAACCCCATCAGGAGGTTCTGCAAGAGGACATACAACTGCTCCAAGAGGCAGATGCCACCTTGAAGCTAAGGACTGGGAGCTAGGGACTGCATTGGTTGTGAGTCTTAGATATCTGGGCTCACAATTCATAGGATATACATCAGCCAAATTCTTAGGCTCCACATCACCCTCCAACGGCCTGGGAAGTTCTTTTGCATCAAATAATGCATCCATGGTTCCAGGACGTGTTTGCATTGTGAGCGAATTGAAGTCTTCTGCCAAGCCCTGAATGGCACCAATAGGGGGTCCAGATCCTGGCTGCTGCATTGGCTGCATACCTAGTGGAGCAGACATTGGAGGCTGTGGAGCATAGCCTCCTTGAAAAGGTAGGACAGGTCCATAATTTCCTTGATTGGGAGGGAGAGAGGAATGGGCAGGTGGAGCTTGCATTTCACTACCAGGCTGCATTCGGGCATATCCAGGAAAAGACGGCGGCTGATAGGTGGCAGGAGGAACATTCGAACCAAAAGGCGCAGGAGTGGCACTCATCGGGGGGGACCCCATTTGAACAAAAGGCATCTGTTGCTGAGGCGCACCAGAAGCAGGGAAAGATGGCACTTGACTAGCAGATTGCTGGATCGATGGTTGGCCCATGGGTGGTCCACGCGGCTGTGGAGGGCCTTGAGTTGCTGGTGAAAACTGTGGCGATGGAAAACGCTGGAAAAGTGCACCAGGTGGCGGGACATTGGTTGTTGGAGGGGGAGGAGGGGCCACTGACGGGTCATTGAACCTGCCTGTTGGTGGTGCAGGTCTAAAACTGGGAACCACTGGTCTAACTGGAGGTCCAGATGATGAGAACGGCGTGGATGCCTGGGGAGGAGGAGGTGGAGCTGAAGGCCGGAAAGGAGGAAGCTCTGATCCGGCGACAGGGCCGGCTGATGAAAAAGGGGTGACAGTCTGTGGAGGTGCAGCAGCAAAAGGTGAAGCAGCAGCAGGTCTTGCAGGGAAGCTCGGACGACCGGGATTTTCAGTCCCCATAGATTACAGAACAATTCAACCCAATCACTTGGCTTTTATATTCAATCAAAACCTATGTTCCATCACCAACCCTGTCAAAAAAACTAAAAACAAACAAGAAGCAATTTGATATATACAATGCTTGATATAGAGAAGCAACCAAATGCATTACAATTGAGAGCTCACAATTCATTCAGTTCAAATCAGCACAAGTTGTTAAAAAAATAAAATAAAAAATAATAATAATAATAATAATCACATAAATCATGCTGGCTCACTTTACCATGGTTAGCTAGACATACTAGGATATCGTACCATACATGAATTATCGGTAAATAATAGATTGAAAATAGTAATAAGAAAGAGAACAAAGCAGAAATCAATTAGAAGTTAGGTGATGAAGAGGGACGAGATACAAATACAGATGCAAACAAAATGCTAGGGTATGAGGAAAAGGTGAATTGGATTTGAGAAGAATGATCAGTGATTAAAGTATGCAGAGTATTTGTAAACAGTGAGAGATCGAGAAAAAGACAGAAGCAGTTGAAATCGAGATCGCGACAGACAAGAGGGGGACGCTCACCAAGTTCCCGATTCGGATCGCGGAGGCAGAGACAGACGTGTGAGTGCTGGGTTTGGGCGATAAGAAATCCCTCTTAATATTATTATTATACTTTTGTTTTGCTTCTCGCTTCTACTCAATATTCAATTCTTCACCCTCTCTGTCTCTCTCTCTCTCTGTGTGATGCGACCATGACAGCACCCTCCCCACAGCCACCACACTGCCTATTTCACCGATCCTTCTTCTTATTTTCTTTTCTTTCATTTTTTTTTTTATATTTCTTGTACAGGGTTTTTTTTTGGTCGAAAAAAAATTCTTCTACGGTTGTGGATTCACAAACAACTCAACACCAACCCGTTTCTCAGTCCATTAGATTCGGATGTATTTTGTTACCATTTGGGCTCTTCCTGTTTCGATCGTGGGCTCCTTTGTTCATTAGTACCAAACTTGCAAACCCAACTTAATGTTGGGCTGTACGACTGCTCAGCATTGGTTGGATTAGGAGCATTTTGAATCTAGAATTTTGGGTTATATGGTCATGGTCAGAGAGTCAAAATGCAATTAAGCTTCTAACCAATAAGAGAATGCAATTGACCTGTGAAGACCCAACAAATTAAATTAAAATTAAAAAGAAAAGTAAGTTCGCATTTCACGATCGTATTAACAATTTATAAATTAATAATTTAATAAAATATTAAACTTGCATAAAATCTAGCTATCCATCCGAAAATTATCCCCTTTCGTGTTGTGTGTTTACTATGTGAAACATGAAAACCTTTAAGTGATCTCTATTCTATTTATTAATTAATATATAAAATATTATATTAAAAATTTAAAAATAAAAAGAGATAATGATAACTCATAAAATTAATATATTAATTAATAAATAAAACGTAGAAAATATTTTTTCTCGCGCTCATCATACTACCTAGATATTTCTCCCAAGGTTTTTGTTTTTAATTTTCATTTTTGAAGGTTAAAAAGTGAATAATTTGGCTGCCCTACTCACCTACCCACCCAATGATGAGCATAGCAGCGGAACGAAGGTTGACAAAGAGGCGCATAATGTGATAGTACTTATCTTCTTATCTGACACTAGACTAAAACTAGCATTAGTTAGCTGTAGAGGCATAAAGTATTTGTGATTAAAAAAAGATCAAAATTATCGAAGAATACTGGTTCGGAATGAATCAGTGGTGACAGCAGACACCTACCACGCCAAAACAGCAAAATAGGTAGCATCCATCCATCCATCCATCCAACCATCCCGATTCAACGTTCGACATTCACCCACTCCTTCACATTGGTTCCAACGACCATTGAATCTAGTTTAGTGATGTGTAGTAATTAAAGTGAGTGGCTGACTGCATCCCTGTACCCTGCCTCACCTGGCTGGTTCTCTACTATAATAAACCAGCAACACATCCTTCTTCTTCTTCAATCCTTCCATCCATTGATTCTGAAATTCTGAATTGTGACTGAAGGCTGTGATCGTAATTCGTAAATGGCTCGGAAGAAGATCAGGGAGTACCAGTCCAAGAGGCTCCTCAAGGAGCACCTCAAGCGACTCGCTAACATCGACCTTGACATCCTTTCAGCTCAGGTAATACCTCATCTATGGATGGATTTTGATTAATTTGATTCCCTCATTAACTATTCACTCACTCACTACTTAGTTAATATTACTATGAATTGATTGATGAGATAGGTGATTTTTGTGGCTATATGTAACTGGATACAGGTGACTGAATCAACAGACTTGAGTGAGTTGACGAACCAGCAACCGTGGCTTTCCTCAACCAAATTGGTTGTGAAACCTGACATGCTCTTCGGGAAGCGTGGGAAGAGTGGCTTGGTCGCTCTCAACTTGGACATGGCTCAAGTTGCCGAGTTCGTGAGAGCACGCCTTGGCGTTGAGGTTGACATGGGTGGTTGCAAGGCACCTATTACTACATTCATTGTTGAACCCTTTGTTCCTCATCACCACGAGTACTACCTCTCCATTGTCTCCGAAAGGCTCGGCTCTGCCATCACCTTCTCCGAATGTGGGGGCATTGAAATTGAAGACAATTGGGATAAGGTAGCTTGTTTGCTTGCTTGCTACTCACTCTCTCATTTCTAGTTGAAATTTTGTGTTTTGCTGTAATGAAATGCATACCTCGTGATCTGACATGTATGTATGCTTGATAACTGTCGTGTACAGGTTAAAACTATATTCCTGCCAACGGAGAAACCAATGACTCTGGAGGTGTGTGCGCCGTTGATTGCTACGCTCCCTTTGGAGGTGAGTATTTTTCCCCACTTCTCCGATGTTTGTATCAGTTTTGTGTGTTTTGTTTGCATGGGAACTTTGTGTCATGTTGAGTTGACCATTCAGAGAATTAAAAGGTTATATGTTAGGACTTGAGATTTGCTCTCGCACCTACTGTAAATCTGACCAATTGTATTGTGCATGTCGTGAGCCGTGTGATACTCTACATGTCTGCATAATTCGGATGCATTTTATGCCTTTTGGTGCTTACATATTCTACTATGTCCTGTCTTTATTTGGACATGTCACGCTTCACACTTGTGCATTTTTAAGATAATGCATGTTTTGTGCTCACTGTATCTTGTTTTTCTATTAGCTCTTTTTGTTTTTTTTCTTTTTTGATCGTGTCTCTAGAAATGCTTATTCTGTCTTTAATTCTCAGATTCGGGGAACAATTGGCAATTTCATAATGGGTGTGTTTGCTGTCTTTCAAGGTATGCAATTTACAAGCTGGAAAAGCTATTGAATTCTGTGATTGTTTGGGAACCTGAAGAATAATATGAACTGTGGGATGCGGAGTTGGAAAATGCTTCTAGAACTTTAATATGTGATTTTAAGTCATTTATCTTAACTATCCAAATTGTGCTGGGCTAGTTAAAAGCAAGTTGTGAACATGGTTCCTTTGCACATTAGTTTGGCTGATTGTAATGCCAATAATCACGGCTATTCTTATACACAAAATCTTCAGGTCTAAAGTCTAACCCTTTTTTCTCCCATATTCTCCTCAGACTTGGACTTCAGTTTTCTAGAGATGAATCCATTTACACTGGTGAATGAGAAGCCGTATCCACTGGATATGAGAGGGGAATTGGATGACACTGCTGCCTTCAAGAACTTCAACAAGTTAGTCCTTTGATATTGATGTTCAGAGTATTTGAATTTTGAAATCAAGGAAATTGAGCATCTAATTCATATAACTGGCTGTTATCCAATATATATTTTGTTACGCATTCAGGTGGGGTAATATAGAGTTTCCATTGCCTTTTGGAAGAGTTCTGAGCCCTACAGAAAGCTTCATTCATTCCTTGGATGAGAAGGTATTTTGATTTTATCTGCATAGTCACAATCATATTAGTATAGGCAATTTATATGTGAGAGGCAATGAGGGTTTCTTATATTTTAAGCTTCTGCATCACAAGAAGAATCTTCAGTGGACATCCAGAAGTCCTTGCACAAGACTTCTCTGGATTTTAAAGGAAGATTACTTGACAATTAGGCTCTCTTCGCAGATCACTACTTCAGAAAAATGCTTGGTCAAGTGAATGGCCTCTTCATGATCACCCTGAAGAAGGATTTTGACAGTCTGTAGTATGATATTATTCCTGGAGGCTGTTATCTGAGCAATTTGTGAGTAGTAGGCACGCTATAGACTTCTCTAGCCAAACCAAGAAATGAAATTGAGCAGCAGTTAGCCAGTTACAGAAGATAGAATTTTACCTGCATTATTTCCTAATATGTTCACCATGCCCCGCCCTGTTACAGCAACCTTTATATCTGAAGGAATTATCTCTGTTAAGAAACAAAAATGGTTCAACGCATGATATAGTGCCTCTAATGTATTTGAAAGTTCTTTTGGCATGAAATTAGGGAATTTATTTTTCGTAGGAGTTATTTATGCTTCTATAATTTGCTGAAAACCAGCTTTTATGTGCTATTTTCAGAATCTAAAGCTTTTTACTTGTTCAGAAGTGTTTTCTTCTTTTTGCTGCGAAAAGCTTATCCAAATGGCTGGTCTACAGGACACTTGACCATAATATACTCGAACAGTGCTTGCTGACCCCTCTTGCCAGTTTATTTTACATGGACAAATGTTTATTCTGCTAATGGTGATATTTGGAACACCTCCAGAACTATGTACAATATAGGGCACTTTTGCTTAGTGAGAACATGGAGGAACCTTATAATTTTGAAAAAGTGTTGTCAGATATTTAGAACATATTTCTCCGGACCTCAGAGATCTTTACCAAAATAGGTTGGTAGCCCAGATAATTAGCACTAAGCTCTGGAGCCAGTAACCTTGATATCTTTAACCTTACACTGCTGTTCTTGTCACTACAGCTTATTTTCTTAGTAGTCTACTTCCCTGTTTTGATAATTACAAATGGAACTTTCCTCCATGTAAAGATTGCTAAATGATATTCTTTTTCTTATTGCAGACAAGTGCATCTTTGAAATTTACTGTATTGAACCCAAAAGGACGCATCTGGACAATGGTCGCTGGAGGTGGTGCAAGTGTTATTTATGCTGATACTGTAAGTTGCCATGTTTTTATGGATTTATTTCAACTCTGGCTGAAAATGTGCATAAAGGGCCACCTAAAATTGTGATTGTTGAGAGGTTGACTCTTACCCAGTTACTTTGGTAACCAAGTCTACTTTTTATTTACTAGGTTGGAGATTTAGGTTATGCGTCAGAGCTTGGCAACTATGCTGAGTATAGTGGGGCTCCCAATGAGGAGGAGGTGTTGCAGTATGCAAGAGTTGTAATTGATGTAAATATCATAGCCAATTGGCTTTCTATTTCCTGTGGCTTTAAGTTTCACGAATTTGTCATAGGTAGTGGTTTCATCAATAGCATCATTTGTGAAAGTTGTGCTCTTGACTGCGTTGCAGTGTGCTACTGCAGAACCTGATGGCCGTAAGAGGGCACTTCTTATTGGAGGTGGCATTGCAAACTTCACTGATGTTGCTGCTACATTTAATGGGATTATTCGGGCCCTGAAAGAGAAGGTATGTTATTGGTTTGTGCATCCTTATTCCACTTCAAGCTGATAATTTGAGTGTTTAACAGTTATGAATTGGTTCCCCATGGCTCTTCAGGAATCAAAGCTCAAAGCTGCAAGAATGCACATTTATGTCAGAAGAGGTGGTCCAAACTATCAGACTGGTTTGGCAAAGATGCGTGCATTGGGGGAGGAACTGGGTGTGCCAATTCAGGTAAGGATGCAATCTTTCTGTCAATATTGCATTGTAAAAATATCCATGAACAGTTTCTGATTACAAAATGATTCTTGATATGTAGTCTCACTGTACTCACAAAATGGGCAAATTATTGAGAAAGCTTGGAACTTATAGTTGTTAACCTTAAGGCTATGATTGGAAGTTTTGTAGATAATGGAAGGGAGTGACTAATAATGGAATGGAAAATAAAGATGATGGGTAGAGTGAAAGAAACTATGTCACAACTTTGTTTGGGTGCTGCACTCATTTCCTCCTTGATCCTCCAATATGAAAGGTCAAAAAATAAAAGCTTTGACTGGCCAAAAAGGGACACATTATCCCTTACTAGTCATTTCATTCCATTATATAAAATTGCTTCCAAACAATAATTACTTAAATTTAGACTTGCCACTTGTTGGATAACGGAAGCAAAAGAACTTTCTCACTAGAAGAAACAACTTAAAAAGAAAAAACAATATAAAAAAAATAAAATTAACATGATTTGACCTCAGTTGTCTACATCTATGGCTCTTATAAGGAGTTTTACAAAATCTTTTACTATCTACAACTTTTGAAGGCTTAAGTTCCAAATCATCTTATTTCATCACATGAACAGTTCCTAATAACTACCCACATGGATCACTCTCAATCTTGAAGAATGTCTAAACCAAGCAACTAAAGGCCCTATTTATAAGTCAAAACATTTACAAGACTTCTAATTCTACTCGACGTGCGATTTTGGATTAAATCCCAACACCATCCCCTCCATTGTAGTGCTCCCAAGGCTTTGGAATTAAGCCTCGAAGATATCAAAGCAGAGCATGTGGAGTGTCTACATTGGAGTCTAACATAGAGTTCTCCTCTATTTATTTAAAAAAATTTGAAGTCTATTATATTGTAGTGTGAATGAAATACAAAATTTCTTTTTTGTCTTTTGTTGTGTGATTTTAGTACTACTGTGGTTTCAGGTTTATGGACCGGAGGCCACAATGACCGGCATCTGCAAACAAGCTATTGATTGCGTCATGTCTAAAGCATAAAGCAGTAAACTTTTTGTCACCACTATCGTCATTTTTCAATTTGATGGTATTTTGATGAACATAAGTATGTATCTGGCAAGAATGAACAAAAATGGAGGGAACAGAGCAGATGTTGCAAGCCTGAAATCGTTTTTCCTCATCTTTCCGTCTTCATGTGCTTTTATTGTTATGTGTTGATCACAAACATTATAAAATCTCCACAAGTAATTTGGAAAAAATTTAATTTTATTACATATTTGGATTCACCTTTTCACTTTCAAAATTCCGCTCAATACTCGGCTAACACGATTCTATGCTTTGTAAATCAAATCAATTCTAGCGGCAAATTCAAGTTTAAGTAGAAACAGGTTCCACCACATTCTCGTTTGGATATTTTCAATACAAACGTCCAACTTTATCCTTCAACTATGGATATATTGTCACATCAAAATGAAAGAACAAACATAGATATCTGACACCTATTTTAATAATTATATACCTGAAAATGATTTTATTAATATCATCCAAACAATACTCATTTTACCAAAATAACTTTTAACTAAAATTAATTTTAACAACCAAAATTACTTTTAACTAGAATTGATTTAAAAAAAAAACAATTTTATTAAGAATCAAATTTACAAATGAAAAAAAAAACAAACACACATTAAGTGTGAGATTCATAACAGACAAGTGCGAGATTGTATGCATCATTGTTCCTTATTTTACAGCTGAATTTACCACCTTAAAGATTGTAACCACTAATTTTTGTCTGATATCATTATATTCTTAAGTTTCATGCCCCCATCATTTCATCTTTTGTTCCCATCACTGGCATACTATCTCTAATCCTCAGTTAAATATAGACAAATATAGCATTAAAGACATTTGCATTTTATCGTTGGAAAAAATAAAATAGTCTCACCAAGAAACAGCCCTCTTACTCTTAGACCATTTATTGTGTTGTCATTGTTATGAAACTTAGCGCTCTTCCCACAGCAGAGGATGTTTGGAGAAAAAAGGTGGTCCCGGCGGGGCTCGAACCCGCGACCTTCGGCTCATAAGACCAACGCTCTAACCAACTGAGCTACGGGACCTTGTTATGAGCGAGTTTAGTTGTTTAATATGTATAGGATATTTTCTGCCAATGAAACACATCCCAATTTTTGGCAAACAAGTTGGCTTAAACAATGAATTTCAATCTCAATGCATTCTCTTCGAGTGTAGGTTGAACAAATGCTCAAGTGCTCAACTGAAAATGCACTAAATCACTGGCTTTCCATATTGGGTCTGTAACAGCATATCATGCGTTAGCCACTACCTAAACATAGAAGCAGCTGGAGCACGTTTTGATTAAAAAGCGAAAAATAAAAAGACCAAACAAATTGACAATAAATTATAGCAAATTTTCTTTTTTTAAACAAAAAATGTGAGGCCAGTTAAGTTTTTTTTTTTCATAATTTGAGTGTGGTGAGCTAGACACTACTGCCCACAGTGATAAGCTAGTGGTTCTTTGATTAAATAAATAGTATAGTATAATCATTTGACTGAAATGTAAGGGGGAGAAAAAAGGACTATTGTATCCTGTATATGACTATATGAGTAATAGTACCTCCAATAATTTTTTTCAGTGATTATAAATGTCATTTTAATATTTAAAAATAGGTGTACTATTGAGACACTTATTTTATTAATATTGAATGTGATGGTAATTCATATTCATCCTATTAACTCATTACATCCAAATTTAATAATGAAAAAGTGATTGTTTCACTAAAAGTATGCAATATCAATTTTTAAGTATTAAAATAATATTTTTATTTTGCTATATATTAATTCGTTTGTGGAAAATATTAAGAATATGTATCATTTAAAGAAGGAAAAAAAAAACTATTCCTTGACTACCTTTTCTCTCTCAACAGACAGTCTAATAAATTTGGAGTGTGGTTGGTAGAGTTGTGACTTGAGTGGCCTCCGAATTATATGTTGTTAGTGTCAGTGTGGCTTTATTGTCTTTTGCAAAAGTGTTTGTTATAACCTTTAATCGTCTGGCTAATCGCGGGGATAGCTCAGTTGGGAGAGCGTCAGACTGAAGATCTGAAGGTCGCGTGTTCGATCCACGCTCACCGCATTTTCATATGTTAAAACAACTAAAAACTAGATGAAACTCCTATTTTAGTCCCTTAAAAAATCAGATACTATGTTAATTATTCAATTTTACATAGGCCAATTTGATAGGTTTTTTCACAAGAATCAATTTATTTGACTTTTTGAATTTACAATGACCAATTCAAGAGTTTGATTTTTATCGGAATAAATTTTTCCGACTTAGAATTTTAGAGGGATTAAAATGGGTATCTTGTCTAAAAATTATTTGCAAATTAGTGCAAAATAGAAACTAGCTTTCCTCACCACCTAGCATAGTTTTCAAAACTGGACCGCTGATTGACTAAGTCAAGCAATTGGGTCACTGGATGACTAATTCAACTGGTGGATCATTGGTTGAACTAGGTTTAATTAATTTTAAATATAAAAACATAATTTAATATAAATAAATATATAATATATAATTATTGTTACAGAAGAACACACAAATCAAGTCCATCAAAATAAAATGGGCTAAGATAGTGAGCCCAATCCATTTTTTTGGCGGGCTAGCAAATTGGCAGGTCAGTCCACTAAAATATTAAAAAATTAAAAAAACTAAACTTTATATTTTAATAGTTCAACGAATTTTTTCAAAAGAAAATTTAAAAAAAGTAACAATGATACTAGCATAATTATAAAAAAAAAAATTGCTAACATGAATAATTATAACAATAAAACAACAACTCAATCTTAGAGGTCAATACTAGTATAATGTGTTTGATAACAATAAACTAATACCTATTCTCAAAGTAATACTATTATTCTATTTTTTTTAAGAAAAAAAACAATGGCCCATACATTAGGTAGGAACAAAATAGATGGGCCAAATTTTTTGGCAGGTTAAGCAATTTAGCCAGGCATATTAAGTCCATTTTGACATCTGTATAAGTAGGGTTTCGATTCCACTAATTGCACAACTCAGAGTTAATTGAATAAGGTCAAGATATTAAAATTTGAGTTGATGTATTTTAAATCATGTTTATGATTTGACATAATTTGATATTATATAATTTTTTTCAATCATACTTTTAAAACAAATAATAAGTAAAATTTTAGTATAGGTATCGTAATTTCATATTTACATTTTACGTTTCAAGGGAATTAATCACACCTTACGGTGATGGATGCTTTTAGTTCATCCAAAAATAATAATAAAATAAAATTTTAACATAGATTAATTAATACTTTATACATAATATAAGTAACGTTTTTATACAAGAGAATAATTATAATACTGTGTCAAAAAAGGGAATAATTTTAATATGATGTTATCAATGTAAAATATTTTATATTATCAATCAATTTCATTTTATCTTCATCTCAAAAAAAAAACTTATCTTTTATATGATTTTTGAAGTAATTAAAAAAAAAGCTCTTTTAATGACATGATTATATATGAATGATTAATTATGTAAAAAAAATACATAACTACTGTATCAAAACTATATCTTATATGAGAATATATAGAGTTAATTATGATTTCTATATTTTAAAATATAATTTTTTATTGGGTCTCTCTCGCTTGATCCCTCTATTAATTTACCGTTTATTTTTTTTCCCATTAGTCGTAAACTAGGTGCCCATATGGGAACAAATATTGTAACCCAAAAAATATGGGAACTAATATAACTGATAAAAAAATGGAGTAAATTAATAGAAAAAATTGTGATTTTTTAAACGGCAAAAAACAATAATATTTTAACAGACAAGAAAGAATAATATTTTAAATGGAAAAAAATTGTATCTCCGTACATAGACTCATAGAGTACAAAATAAAATTAAAAGCTGATAAAGCAAATTCACATTAATTAATACTATTATTATAAAGTTCTTAATTAAATATCAAGTACTTATTTCTTAAAAAAAATATTTCGATTTGTATATTTAAAAAATTTATAAGATATCTTATGAAATTTAAAACTATATTAATATAATTTAAAATGAAATCAACAATGTGCAAAAACGATTAAAAAATTGTACAATTATGAGAAAAGCTTGGATCTTAACCACAAAATTACTTCTTTGATGAACTTGCAAAATGTTAGCTAATTATTGATTTTTAAATGTTACATCTAATGATAAAATTACATTTTACATTTTCAAGAAACTTTAAACGAATCAAATTGGAAAAAAAAAACTAAAAGAAATTCATCCTAATCTGAATGACTGGCTTGGATTGGGAAATATAATCATCCAATTCGCTTTCTTATTGAAGCTTTTCAATTTGATGATGTCGTTTGTTGTCATTTTTTGCATAAACAATAGTTGTTTGTGGCCCTTCTATCTCGCGAAGTTTCAAACACAGCTACTCCAGCGAAATAAATCCTGAATTATTGTCTAGCAATTTGCTCAATTGAATATTTGAAACCTCATCGACGGATAATCTTTTTCCCTTAGAACCGTTCCCGCAACATAAGATTTCGTCGATCAGAGTATCGCCATGATTTGGAAATGACGTAGAAACCAGCACTCTACAAACAAGCACAATCAAAAGTATTTCCCTGTTCTTCACCAGTGCTGATTGTCCAATAAATCATTTACAGCACTACAGTGTTGGAGGAACTATAAGATTTTATTTAACCATTATTTTTAATTGTGTAAGTTAGGCTTAGTGAAATTAAGTTTGATGCTCTTTTATTTATAAAATTGTCACCGAATATTTTTTTATGGTTATTGTAATTACACTGACCTTATTTACATTATAGTTGATGATTGATTCTTAATTTAAATGATAAAAAAGATAAAATGTGAAATATACATAATTATTAATGATCAAATTATTAAAATATTTTGATAACACATAGATTTTATTGAAATACTCTTTTTATCATAAATTATAATTATAAGTTTTATTCTCACATGATAAAACAGGATATTTTATTTTATTTATATATAAAATATTACAAAAATATTATATTTTTATCTTTTAAAATAATGAATCATTAATTACAAAGAAAGTCAGTGTAATTTTAATGAAACTTGAAAACCTCTAAAAAAATTTTACAAATAGAAAAGTTATGATGAGCATAATAGTATTAAACCTAAAAATGAATCATTATGCTTATATCTTTTTCAGGTTTTTTTTAACCAAAAAAATTTTAAAAAATGTAAGCATAATTTTCTCTTCTTAATTTGAAATCGCAATTGCAATTTGTAAGTAAAAAAAATTGCATACTACTTTAGGATCGGCGGTCGATAAATTTTTTCATTAACAAGCCAACTATTTTTCAAAAAAAAAATAATCAAATATTGACATAAATTGACTTTTCTTTTTCAAAAAAAAAACCTAGGATGTCCATCGGTGAAATTAGTCGTTTATCCTCTCAATGCGTAAATTAAAGTTCATAGGCGTGAATATTATATATAGCCACAATATTCTCTTATGCATGCAAGCAATAATCAAATCTTGGACTATATGCTTAAAAAACCTAACTATACTGTTCGTGATTAATTTACTTCATTTTATTATTGTGCATAATCTATTTTATGACAAGGATTTCGTGATAAAAAGCATTTTCATTTTAGTGCGGATTACTTGAGTTTAAGTCAATGATTACCCCAATTCTACCAACTCTTGTCTCCTTAATTCTATACTACAAGATCATTTTAACAAAAGAATAATATATATTCAATTAAAAAAATAAATCGCACAAGCGATACAAAAGGAAACATCATTCGTATTAGCTTAGTAGAGAGCAATTTGTACAAGTAGCATTTCTTGTCAACCTAAAGGACTATATCTAAGTCAATTTGGTATTGAAGTAAATTGAAAGAAATTGTTTTATTTAAAAAAATGATCAAGCAAATTTTGTTTGGCTCTAACTTCACAACTTCAAAATTTGTATGACTCTCTAATCAAGCAAAAGTTGATTTTTTTTTTTTTTTGGGATACAAGCAAGCAAATTTTGATTGAATCACTATATAAAAATATTTATATTATCAAAATATTAAAATTAATTCCGTGTTCTTATTAAATTTTTATGAATATAAACTAGTAAATTAGAATATATGAAGTTTTTATATTTTTATAAAGATAATAAAAATTATGATTTTCATAGAAGTATTAAATTCCAAAAAATATGATTATTAGTAATATGGTTACTCCAATGATGAAAAATAGAATTGAGACGAAATAAATTATTAGTTTTAAAGGCAATTTGATATTATTATGAGCTAAATAACATAACTTGTCATGATTTTATTATTGATGATATCATAACACTTAAGAATGGGGATAAATTAAGTGTTCTTTAAAATTTTCCTGTATATTTAGCACACTGATCAAAACATTCAAGCAAGACTCTCATACCCATTTAGGAGATTTTCTAATAACAGGTATAATAAAGCTTTTAGACCTTAGTAAACTGAGAGTGATATGAATGCAATCTTATATGATGTTTGAACTAGAATCAATTTTAACAAAAGGACTAAAGGATCAGTACTCATTTAAGAGAAACCTTTTTAAAAGCTTAATGAAACTTGTATTATACAGTCAAAGATAATTAAGACAAAAAAAAATGTGATATTGAAGTTACTAAGATAAAAGTTTTTATTTTTTTCAAAAAGACTTGGTCAAATATCACATTTTAAACTTTGAAAATATATACTAAGAGTTGCAATAGATATGTTATATGATGAGAAAATGATAAAGAAGTTGAAGACAAATATTTCATACTAGTTCAATTCTCTAATCTAGGAACTATATTCAATTCCCACCCTCTTAGTGAGCATGTCTACTATAAACTTGTACAACCAGTACAATCACTAAGTAGTCTTTATCAATTTTCTCCAAGCTTTTACAATAGATTTTTCTTCTCACAAAGACAAAGGCTCGTAATAAACCTTTTTGGTTTGAATGAATAAACTCTATTGTTTTCTCTCAAGAAGAAGATATGACTCTAATACAACAGTAATAAACTCTCATAATAACAAGATTAATGCTTTACAAAGGCTGAGAGGCAAGGAAAGATATATATCAACAACAGAGCATTAAGAATGATATGAGTGTTGGCTATTTTTCTCTTTCCTTCTGCTGAATATTGTCTCCAAAGCTTGCTTTTATAGGGGGATGGGATTTTTAAACGTTGAAGCTTGGAGAATTGAGATCAGCTTTTTGATAAAGGTTTATTCAGCTTTCACATTCCTAAGGCTGTCCAAGAGGTCAAAGGGTCGAAGTATCCATTGAGAAGCTATAGTCCTTTTGGTTCCTTCACTTTATGTATTGGGTACAGCTCGGCAGCATATGAAACTTGTTCATATAAACAAGCAAATCCTCGTGTAGATTAATATTTGACATTTTTGGCAAAATACCTTTCTGCGCTTGGCTTCGATGCAATGCTTTTTGCACAAGTTTGCTCATGTAATCAGCTTTGACCATTGGTTTGCTCAAAAGCAAAATTATTGACATAAGTCAATCTTTCAAAATTAAAAACTGAAACATTTAATACACAAGAATGGTCATCAAAGTATAATTATTTAGACTAATAAAACATAAAGAGCACATACAGTGTTTTATTATAGGATATATAAATCAACAATTATTTTAGCTCACACCACCCTCTATGATTTTATATTTATATCAAGTCATGCACTGTTATGCCCAAATAAGGAAATCATTTCAATTTAACACGATTTCATATCACCCTTACACACTCAAGTAATTCAAATTAAAATCATTCAGATTTGCCAATGAACTATAGTTCACATAGTATCACTATTGGTCCAAGTGATTAAGAGTTTGTTAGTATTAAGTCAGGGATTTTATCCCCATCTATCTATCATCTTCCTTATTTCCCCTGTAGCTCCACTAAGAGCTCATTAAAACCAAAAAAGAAAAAAAAATCATTCAGATTCATATAATTTCAATGTATAATGAGATCGCGTAAGATTGAAACAACTTATCTTTACAACGTTAAACTAGGGGACTTTGGTAATTAAAGTTGAAAAAGAAGTTTTGGGAAATTGATGATTTCTTATGTTATAATCTAAACTTGCTTTTAAAATATCGACAAAGTTTAAATATTTTAGCACTCCCACCATCAGTGCATGAGTGGCTTCCCATCCATTTAAAGCTTATGTCACCCTTGCATATATATATATATAAAAAAATTAAACTTAATCTCACCAACTTTCTCACTTGCGCATGTCGCTCTCGATGCGGTCATGCACCAAGCTACCAACTCACCAAAACTCTTCAAATGCGTGCCAGATGCCTATTGTAGTAGCTTCTATCATACCCAAAAAAAAATGATTAAAAAGAGTCCTTTTCATAATAAAGTAAGAGTTTTTATAAGAAAAATATTTAGACAGTGATTTAATCACATTTTATTTATATATTTTTTAATAATAAGTGTATAAAAACTAATTATCATAATTTATACGATAATATATAATTATATAAATATTTTTATACAGTTAATATATAAAAATTAAATCCATAAAATAATATTAAAAAATTTCAGATAATTTCAACTTCTTAATTCCTTTTTCATTTCAACATATATTTTCGATTTAATTTAAATCATACAAAGTCATAAATCAACATGGAGATTTAAACGTAAGTTTAATAGAACAATATTACACTGTAAAAAAAATTGTCAGCAACTTAAATATATCATTTATTTATTTATAGCACCAACAATGTAAATTCCGTGTGATTCCCTTGTTCGTTTAAAATTAACAAATATTACTCATTAATAACTTACTTTAAATAAAATTTATCATTGTTAAATATTTTTATTCAGCGAACAACGACAACTTTTTTTTTTAATGGGCAGAACAATGACAATTTCGATAACATTATTTTCTATATGTTAATTATTAATTATATCACTATTTGATTTAAAATGTAATTCAAACTAAAGGATTGAGATTTTTAAAATGAGAATTTCACTTTAGAGGTTAAAATAGTATTTTAACCTTTAGATCAATAGAGTAAAGAAAATATTAATAAAGTCTGGCACAATTGGTAAAGTGGTTAGGTCTTTTAAACATGTATTAGAGGTTTGATTCCTGTCATGTGTATAGAAATGGGCTTTGTTGGGAAAGGTAAAACTCATTTTGGTGATCTCCAAGTCTCGCAGAGATTAGTTTTCAACTGCCAATCAGAAATACCCCTGAATAATCAATAAAAAAAAATAGAATAAAGAAAATCCTATTTTTAACTTTATTAATAAATATTTTTTTTATTTTACTCTCTAATAAGATTCTCACTTTAAAGAGACATCTTCCACGTAGGAAAACAAAGAAAACCTATTATCAGGCCACAACTGTTGTTAATTTCCATGCCCATAATATTAATTCATTTAGGTTTTCGGTTCATTCCCGTAAATTTTGGATGAATTGGTTTACATAGAGAGCCATGAATCACATCAGGGTTGGTAAACTGCCGTCGTCGTCTTCTACCCACTCCATTCAATGCTAACCGTCCACTATATTTCATCCAACGGTCCAATTCAGAACGCCTTTAAGTTTGGAATTTGCACGTCAAAAGTCACACCCCACTAGAGACCAATTTTTTTTTTTTTTACAGTCAGGAGTAAATGTTGATTTCGATCAATAAAATTGTATGCATATTTTATTTTAATTTTTAAGATAAAAGTTTAATGATTTAGTTTTATAAATTACAAAAGATAAATCTAGTTATTAGACTGCCGTCGTGGGGGTTGCTTAAGGGGACAAGTGGCTTTATCCCTCAATTAGATGCATCAGGTTTGAGTTATGAGACCGAAAAAAAAAAAAAAAGAATCCAAAACATTATTAGGAGAGTCTTCTACTGTTTCAGAAAATTTTAATGAATTTAATGTGTAATTTATACTTTGCAACGATTAACTTGAATTATCAAATAAAAAATTAGAATAATATTTTTGTTTTCAATTTTAAGAGTTAAATTGTTGATTTGTTAATTTTATAGACTATGGTAAAATATGTATATAATTTTAGGATGAGAATGAATCTTTATTTTCCTTTTGCTAGTTTTATGCACTAAATAATAGATCCTATTTTCATTTATAATACTAATATTTGAGGTTTATTATATCTTAATTCATCTGATTTGAATCAAGTCAATCCTTTAAAAGGTGGAGCTTTTCCAGCATAATATTTTTCATTTATACGATTCAATATTTTTAAAAGAAATAAGTATTAAATTATTTTATTAATTAAATATTAATATATTTAATATTATATTTAGATATTTATATCTCTATAACACTAAAATATTAGTGTACAAGACAAAAGATATTGTTTTTATCTGCATTATTATTCTATTAAGTTGAAAAAAGTGAGTGCATTCATCAATTTTCTTAAAAAAAAATATGCACTAAAACAAGAAAATATTTTTTTTGGGTAAAGAAAAACAATAAAATCATTAATGCCCTCCATTAAATAAATGCTACTTTTGACAATTGAAATTTTCACCATTATTTCTACTTCAAAATAATTAAAATTATTATTTTTAAATTTTATCTTTATTAAATAAGGAATATAAAAAAAATGAAAAAATATTGAGCGAGAGAAATGATTTCATAAGACACGTTATAAGCTATCATAACTAATTTAGCTATTATTTTATTGTAATAATCAATATAATTTTAGAAGTAAAAAATATATATATACATATTATAAATTTTCTATAATTAAAATTTATTATTAGTTTTTAAAATTTACGTGCACATTTTTCAAATTATATACTCCTTTTGTTTTAAAATAAATATGTAGAAACAGATCGAGTAATTTTGTAACGCAGGCAAGGCCGCATGGGCTTTCTCTTCCTTTTTACGTATGACACGTGTCAATACTCAGGTGTGGCATGGGAGACAGGGAGGAGTTACAACGTACAAGGTGTGGGCAGTGTCACATGGGATCAGAATCCGTTCGGCCTATAAATGGCTGTTGGCGAACATGAGTCCTCTGCGGAGCATTCGGGCAAGCCGAGAAGGGGTTTGAGTTGTAGGGCGTGTGGAGCGTGAGTGCATTTGAGTTCGAGACCCTCTGAACTCCACACTCAACAGTCAAAGGTTCTAGTCAAGGTTGGTTTGTGTTTGTTTGTTTGTTTGTTTTTTTTTTTTTTTTAATATCGGTCACTACCCTTGCTGCCATCTTGCTCTGTCAGTGTAGTTGTATGATTGCTGAATCTATACAATTTTTTTCATTTCATGCTTGGATGCTTGGTTATGAAACTGGGTGGATTTTATTTTATTTCTTTCATCTATTCGTTTTGTGCTGGTTGACATGAAGCTGGCTTTTGCTAAAATAGTTTTCGGCTTAGTTTTTCGACATGTGCAATTCTGACTGCGGCCTATTTTTCTTGCCGTTTTATATACCTATTTATTTATTTATTTATTTTTCTTCGCGGAAGAAATTAAACAAATTGGCAAATTTTAGAGATGTTTTGTTGTGATTTGGCTCTGGTTGTGAGCTTGGAACTGATAATTGAGTGATCTTGATGGTGAAGTGCGTAATTGGGTCATTCTGTTAAGTTGAAAAATTGTTAGCAAGTTAAACATCCTTCAAGAATCCGTGTTCCAGCATTTTCTTAGGTGCTCCCTACCGTACGTTGAGAGTGTTTTGTTTTCTCTCTTTTATGTCTTCATTTTATTTTATGATTAAAATTTCTGGAATGTGAAGAGTATCTTTATGCTTTCGATATATATACGGCAGCGTTTCCTTTACGCTTCTTGGAATCAACAATCTCTATATTATTCTGCCAGTGTAACTTTACTTTCACTTTTACTTTTATTTATTCTGCGGCAGCATGTGGTTCCTTGAGCATGCTTGGCCCAATTATGTCCCAGACAAGCTTGTATCATAATCTGTTCAGTTCTGTCCCCTTTAATCCTTTATTCGAAGCTTGAACATGGCACCCCTGCTTTTAATCTTTAATTCATGACTCAACCAAACATTCTAGCACGAAGCATATTTTATATGTTTGATCTATTGTTTCTGAGTCGTTTGGTGTCTCTTGTAGCTTGGGACTTGGGAGCATGGACACCTTCCTGTTCACTTCTGAGTCAGTGAATGAGGGTCATCCTGACAAGCTTTGTGACCAGATTTCTGATGCAGTGCTTGATGCCTGCCTAGAGCAAGACCCAGAAAGCAAGGTTGCTTGTGAGACCTGCACCAAGACCAACTTGGTCATGGTGTTTGGAGAGATCACCACCAAGGCTAATGTGGACTATGAGAAGATTGTCCGTGACACGTGTCGTTCTATAGGATTTTTGTCCAATGATGTTGGCCTTGATGCTGACAATTGCAAGGTGTTGGTCTACCTGGAGCAGCAAAGCCCTGATATTGCACAGGGAGTCCATGGCCATCTTACCAAAAGACCTGAGGAGATAGGTGCTGGTGATCAGGGTCACATGTTTGGCTATGCAACAGATGAAACACCTGAGCTTATGCCCCTCAGCCATGTCCTTGCAACCAAGCTCGGTGCTCGCCTCACCGAAGTTCGCAAGAATGGGACCTGCACTTGGTTGAGACCTGATGGGAAAACCCAAGTCACTGTCGAATACTACAATGATAATGGTGCTATGGTCCCAGTACGTGTCCACACTGTTCTCATCTCCACACAGCATGATGAGACTGTTACCAACGATGAGATAGCTGCAGACCTCAAGGAGCATGTTATTAAGCCTGTTATACCTGAGAAGTACTTGGATGAGAAGACCATTTTCCATCTCAACCCATCTGGCCGCTTTGTCATCGGTGGCCCTCATGGTGATGCTGGCCTCACCGGGCGCAAAATCATCATTGACACCTATGGTGGTTGGGGAGCACATGGTGGTGGTGCTTTCTCTGGGAAGGACCCCACCAAGGTGGACAGGAGTGGAGCCTATATTGCTAGACAGGCTGCAAAGAGTATTGTGGCCAATGGACTTGCTAGAAGGTCCATTGTGCAAATTTCATATGCAATTGGTGTTCCTGATCCATTGTCTGTCTTTGTTGACACCTATGGGACAGGGAAGATTCCAGACAAGGAGATCCTGAAGATTGTGAAGGAGAATTTTGACTTCAGGCCTGGAATGATTTCCATTAACTTGGACCTTAAGAGGGGTGGAAATGGCAGGTTCTTGAAGACTGCTGCTTATGGTCATTTTGGAAGAGATGACCCTGATTTCACCTGGGAGGTGGTGAAGCCTCTCAAGTGGGACAAGCCCCAAGAGTAAGGTTGTTTGCCTAGAAAGTGATTACATGCTTGTTCTCTACCTGGTTTGATGCCGAAATTCCTTGGTTTGCTTTTGTCATTTTTTTCCTTTTTTTGATGTCTTGTTTCACCTTCTCCCTACTTTCTTATCAGTATTCAAATCATCTCCACTGTTTGTTACTTCTTTCCTACATATATGTGGATTGAGCTTTGTATTTAGAAGAAACCAGGAACTGTTAAATATTATGTTTTGAGAGTCAAATATTAAGGTATGTCCTTTGTAATTGTTACACGTTGTTCAGATCACCTTATCTCAATTACACGATAAATCAACAGAATGTTGATTCTTGAGTAATCGTTAGCGGGTCCCTTAGTTTGTTCAGTTGGTTCAGAGGTAGGCATCACCGGGTTGCAAAATGATACTTGAACCACTCTCGTAGAATGCAAGTTTGTTTCACTGACTTTTTCGCTTGTCCCTAGAAGATAGCGTATGTAAAATGGAAATATTGGTTTCGAAAATTGTTCGTACAAATCATCATTCAGAGACAAAAAATCAAAATATCATAAGAGTAGCAGTGGGTTGATACAAACGAAGCCCAAATGCTCTCGTCCCCACTGCATATTTATCCTCATGCTCTAAACCTTTCTCTGAAACTTTGTCATTATGCTGATTCAGCTTAAATTTGCTTGGTGAAAATCCATATAGGTTATCCCTTGAGTTGAGATCCCTTCACTTCGGAGTTTGGCACCATTGGGCTGCTCGAACTTAAACCGTGTTCAATGGGTTTTGACATGATTACAACAAGTGATAAGAACCCAAAACTTTAGACCCAGGGAAAGGTAGAAATAAAAATTGCTTACCAGAAAGTATTTTAATTTTTCACTTTTTTACTCTCTGAAAAAGAACACATCATTATTAGTATTTTTTAAATTAAAATTCACATCTTTAATATATGATTTTTTAAGATTTCAACTCAATTCCAAACATAGGAGCACTCACTAGTCGGACGCCTAATTCCAACTCCAAACAGTGATGTGAGTGCCATTTTCTATATCTACTATAATCCATAAATCTACATGCAAGTTGGGGAAATTTTTGTAACGGACAAGCCAAAGGGTCTCTTCTAGGACATGGGTCTTCCATGATTTGAGCCGAAAAGTCTCATAAGGGACTCCTCAAAATCATAAACCGATCTTTCTTCTCGTTTGTTGGCCAGATAAACTGATCTTTTCACTTTCCCGCAACGGCAAACCGAGCAGATTTTATGGAACAAATATCGGAAAGAAATCCACTTATGTACACACCCCAATATGTAGCGTTCTTATCTTAGCACTTAGAAATACAACCCACCTTCATACACAAACAATATCTACCCTTCTACAAACAAAAGGACACCAAAAACCAAAGCATAGTGGAAAAAAAAAATCGAAATAAAAATATCTCCAGCTGTGCCGATCCCCTGCAATGCCCCTCATAGGAAGGGCAAATCCAAGGATCTAAAAAAGTTAAAATAATTATTAAAAAAAAAAATACCCTACCACTTTATACATCCCAGCAACTCACTGATCCTCGGAAAGAACCATATCCTGTATGCTGTTACAGTCTCTCTTAACTAGAACCTTGAATCTCACTCTTGTCAGTGTCAGAATATTCCTTCTGGGATTCAATTTCTGCACTTCCACCTCGGTTTCTTCGGTGCCTTCGGTCCTGAAAACATCAAACGATAGCTAAAGTAATCTGATAAAACCATTAAACATCTGATAAGATGAGCATATGGAATATGAAATAAGAACAACAATAAAATCTTTTCCCAGCTGGAAGTTGTGTATAGAAATATAACTACGACATCCATCTAGTATACTTGTGGAAAGTTTTATGATGAATAAACTATTGGATCATTTGACTCTGGTTCAAAATTTAATACACTTGACCACTTTCATGCCTACATTGGTGTTACAAGGCCACAGTAGTTTGGCTCAGCAGTTGGCACAAAACGCTAGTAAGCTTTTGATGAATTTTACTATTTATTACCCAACAACAAAACGACGAGTATATTCGTGGAAATAGAGGGCAGCGATAAAAACTAGTGAAAAAAAAAACTTGGCAACTTCATGACAAAGTGGAAAAAAACGAACCTCTCTTGCCAAAGGATATTCCTCTGACTCCAGCATACGTACAACTTGGCTCATCCTTGGCCTTTTCTCAGAATCTGGATCCACGCATCTTAAAGCAGTTAAGAGAGCACGTTTTAAAGCTCTGGTTGATGGCTTCACCTCAATGTTTGGATCCACCACTTCTTCTGATCGCCTGTTTCCAACCATCATCTTCAGCCAATCAACAAGATTCACCTGACAACCATTGCAGTTTTCATGATAAATGTCAGTCAAACTTCTCCATCAGGAATTGTAATGCGGAAATAACTACCAAAAAGGACTATAGCTATTCTTGTTAGTGATTGAGCAAAAGGTCCCAAAGATATCCAAACTATAAATATTGCAGGTGCTGAGCCAGAGTACATGTATTGCTTACTTAAAGTGGATGGCATTATAAACTCTTAACTCTTCAAATTATATCCAAAACCCTGAGGAGGCCAATAGTCCTCTAAATCGTGAAAAATAATGTATCATGTTGGAGCGTTTCAAGCTTGAGATAAGGTTTAAAAGGACAGAGTAATAATTCTGGCTTTGTAGTGGGGTTCCTCTTAGCAATAATAACAGCAGTAGTAGAACACCAATGAAAATTAATGGACATGCACGTGCAAACATGATACGTAGTTAGGAGCACTTTCAAAGAATGCCAGTGCTATTAGTGTTAACTGTTATTGCAGGGGATCAGTTTAAAGTGAATATTACCACCTATTGCTGTTTTAACAAGTAAGTAATCAATTAATTTTTAATCATAATGTCTCAATAGTTTGCTTTTCATTTACCACCGGAGAAAATAACTAGAAATCACAGAGCAGTCATTCTGCTTTCAGTATAAACCAGACAATCAAAAACAAAATGCTATGAACTATATTTTTCATATTGATAGGTCTGTTTACGCATCTAGCTCAATTGAGACAATTTTTATCCTCAACTCGGCAGGCAAAGGGCAGAAGTGTTGTATATATGTGATTAGCAGCAGATATACAAGAGAACTGTTCAACTTCTTTATCAAGCTTATAGCTAATGCTTCAGGATTATTTGGTGGATTGGTGAAAACAAACACACATACATCAAGTTGGATTTAGTGCCAAAGATGAAAGATAGTCACTCACTTCTTGTGTTGGACGACCATAGTCTACTGGATCTCTTCCAGTAATTCCTTCTAGGAGCAGAACACCAAAGCTATAAACATCACTCTTTTCATTTAGAAGGCCAGTATTTGCATATTCAGGAGCCACATATCTGTGAAATATTCATAGAAAAAAAATTAGTATAAGAATATTTTTTTCTTGCGAAAGTTTATCAATATTAAGCCAGGAAAGTTTCATCTCATTAAAGGGGAGAGGACACAAGTACTGACCCAAAGGTTCCCATAACTCGTGTGGTGACATGACTTTTTCCAGCACCCAATAACTTAGCCAGGCCAAAATCAGAAACCTTGGCATTGAAATCGTCATCAATTAATATGTTGCTTGACTTGATATCTCGGTGTACCACCTTCGGCTCAATTGCTTCATGCAAATATGCAAGCCTGAAACAAGTATATTGCTTTAAATGAGGTCCAAGAATTATTAAAAGAAAATGGGGACTAAGAAAGCCAGAAGAAGCATGGACACAGAGACTCACGCTTTGGCCGTGCCAAGGAGAATCTTGATACGTGCTTCCCATGTAAGATATCCATGGTGACGCATAGCTCCATGAAGCCATTGCTCCAAATTTCCATTATTTACATACTCATAGACTAACATCCTGAAAATATATTGAATTCACCAGCAGGTAGTAGGTGAATGAATGGGTAACGAAAGCCATATTCCTTGACTACAATTATTCATTTATCTAACTGGATATCTAAGGTCATATATGTTGTTATAAAACTGTAATGCAATTAAGAATTGGGATACCTGTGAGTCCCCTCCATGCAGTACCCCAAAAGGCGAACCAAATTTTTGTGGCGGACATGGCCAATGGCTTCAACCTCCACTCTAAATTCTTTCTCAGCCTGACCACTGCTAAAAAACACTTGAGAGTTGAGTATCAGCGAAATTGAGCGGGAATAATAACAAAACAATTAAGGTATAAAACTGGCCTGGACATTGTACTGGAAAACTCACATGTTGTTGAGTATCTTTTTAACTGCCACTGGAGTCCCATTGATCAACTGTCCTCGATAAACAACTCCATAACCACCTTCACCAATGACATTGTCTTTGGAAAAACGGTTTGTAGCAAGTTCAAGATCCCTCAAGGTAAACCAGTGACCCCAGCCCAAGTGAGAGAACTCCGGAAGGCCAGTCAGTGGTGAAGGAGCTGTTATAGGGTAAGAAGAGTGTTTGTGCACTGTAACAGTTCCAGAGCTACCATCTTCTCCTGAGTATGAACCTCCTCCATCTTTCTCTATGTGATGAAATGACCCTGATTGACTGCTGTTATCCCCATTCCTCATCGTCCCCACACCTAAATGAACCATGACTTTGTCCGAATCTTTGTCACTGGATTTGTCATGAATTGTAAGAAGTATTCCCTCACGGGGAGCAAATCCATTTGTTGACACTTGCTCAACCCTCACTTCCTTGATTTCCTTTGAGATTGGTGGTATCTGACTAATAGGAATCTTATCCTTTGCTTTTCTAGATTTCTTCCTTGAGGTAAGGCAAAGTGAGAGCAAAGAGAGGATGATAATAATAGACAATCCAACTGCAATTCCCACTATTTCCCAAACCTTAAGGCCAAAAATGGGAGTTTCCTTGGATAATTCACCATTAAGATTACCACCCATCTCTTAGCAAGCCTTGATATACCTAATACAAAGAGGTAAGCAATAAATTACATAACTGTACATTTCAATTCATCAAATACTTGTGCATTACAATTCAATGCAATGTGATAATTGAACAGATTAGAAGGACAGGGAACAAGGAAACACAAACATTAGATTAAAATCCCATTGAAATTAACTCAGATGGAGCATGAAGCAAACTGAAAACAGAATACCCAACACCCCATACACACAGCCTCTTACTCATACATACCTTATCTACAAGGGCCAGTACTCATTCACAAAGACAAGGCAAGCCTTCAAACCCCAGATCTCAGAAAACGCCCCATCACAAGTTAACTTGCTCAAACAGTGAATGAAACAAGCTCAAAAGCTCAGATCTTTGAGTAAAGGGCAACCAGAAAAACAAAACATCAAAAAATAACACCGAATCTAGTGAGCTGTCAGCAAAAGCAACTGTACTATATAGGTGAAGGGTGTCAAAAATCCTATGAGGGTCTTTGTTGGGGGTATAGAAAATGTGAGTGTAAATCTAAGCTGGGATGGAGCTATCTGAAGGAACAAGAGAAACACAAAGAAGGGTCGTGGCAGAGGGGCTATGATGGAAATGCAAGTGATGGGTGAGGTGAGAAGAGGTGTGGTGTGGTGTGGTGTGGGGATGATGAGGAGAGAGAGAGAGAGAGAGAGGGGAAGGGATGATGGAGTTATCAGTGGTAGGTGATGCAGCTTTAGAATTGATGCCTTCCAACGCATGCGTATATGCACATAACATTTAACACAGTAGAAAATCATGACCATGGAACTCTGTAGGGTAAGAAGGTCCTCTTGTGCTTTTCCTCATCTCATATGACTGTGACCCATTATCCGTAATTATTTTCACTTTTTATATTTGCCTAATTAGTAATCCTTCCTAAGCATGAAAATTCCTTAAAGGAGTAGATCTTGAGGCCATGAAACCATTTCTATATATATATATATAGTTTAAAATTAAATTTTTAATTATATGTTTAAGAAATTTGGCTACTTAATTATTTTCATTCTTATTCAACTCTTTCCTTCTTTTTTTTTTCTTTTGTTGGTCTTATTACCTATTACACACACACACACACATATATATATATATATATATATGTATACACATTAAATCACAAAATATAGTTAGAGGTTTAACTTATTTCAATCAGTCGTAAAGATTGATTGTTTTCCAATTGTGAGAACAATAATCTTTTGCCACGTAAAACTTTTGACAAATTTGTTTAAATTAAACTCATCTTTTAAAAGGGTTAAAATTCCTTGCTATCACAATTAAGCTCTTATTATTGTCTTTCACGTAACAATACTGTAATTTTAAGATTGTGATTAGGAAGCCTCTGTTTAATATTGTCCCTTTTTTTTATAATTTTAATCCTTAAAAAAAATAGCGTTGTAACTTGTTTATTACCGTACTTAACTATTTTCTTTCCCACTTTTTTTATTATTATTTGAAGGTGAGCTGAGCTGTTAATTTACTGTCTTCCAAGTGCACTGCAGAACAATCATTTCATCTCCCTTCACTGTTCATGCTCCTTAAAACCCATGAAAAATATTGAAAAATACACTGCTTCTATTCACATGTCTGTATATCAAGCTTTGACCTAAAATGATTGGCCACTATTATTGTCTAAATTACATACTATATTATAGTTTTGTGTGATTATTATCTCATAATTAATTAACTGGTCTAATCGCTCTTTACGATATGATAATCTTATCACAATAAGTGTAGTAACAATAATGATCACCACCAAATTATTTGCCCAATATATCCAGTTCATCGTATAATCATTGTGAAGTAGAGCTAAGCTATTATAATTAACATGTATTCGGCGCTAAACAACTACTATAAGCACTAGTTAGTTTTGCTTTGACGTGTTAAGCAAGCAAGCGAGTAAGGAATTTTGATTTGATGATTAAGGGCATGTTTGGAATTCATTCTTGTTTTTAAAATGCCCTTCTTTTATAAATTAAATTTATAAATCATATCTATATAAAATAATTTTATACAAATATCCAATTACATTTATTTAGAAATACTGCTTCGATCTGAAATTCGAACAAAAAGTGAGTCTGTAATGAAGCTTGGTTAGTGGCTACTGGCTAATAATATGGCCGAATCATATTTTATATGCATAATGTAACATTTATGCATAATGTTACATTATAGGGAATAAATAAAAAATGATAAACTTGAAATACAGTGGATACATATGTTTCACCTTGTGGGGTCATTTGCCTTATTCCCTTAATTCTTTTCTATACTTTTGTAAAATCTTCACACATGCCAAGTATGTCACGACAGCTATGATGCGCATCAAGAGAGTTCACGGACCACTAAATTGCATTTGAAATTTTTCATTTACAAATGTAAGTGAAAATTCTGTAAATACATTATATAAAACTTGGCAGATGCATATTATTTAATTTAATTAGTTTTAACTTAATTCAATATCTCAAGAGAAATTAACAGAAAAGCTGATAACTAGTCTCAGATAATGATAAAAAAAAGTCATCAGTCTTTGTATTTGAAAACACCATCACTGCATTAGAATTTAGGGAAAAAAAAAAAATACCCCCAAATTGTTGCTCGTATGTAATTTAAATCCTGAGTTTTAAAAAAGTGCAATGCAACCCCCTGTACTTATTACATGGTGTAAAGAAGACCTTATGTGTAACAGACGTTAAATGCTATCGTTAAATATGTATGTGCTCCTCACGTGAACCACCAATTTTATAAAAATACCCCTTGCTCTTTTAACTCATTTTTCCTTTTGATTTTTTCACCAAGCTGTCAATAAACGCATGGCCCCGCTCCGCCTCACCTGAAACCCTCTTTCATTTTCCCCCCTCACGCCTCCCCCTCCCCCTCCCCTGAAACTCTTCATCCCATTGGTCCAGCACTGAACACGCGCCCCCCTCCATCGTGGTTATCCAATACAAGTCGCGAAGATCCGAATGAAGAGGGCTCCCAACCCGAAGACTGCAAAGATTGTGAAGAAGAAGACTGACGACGGTGGTTCGCGAAGACCAACGGAGGCCTTGGGAAGAAGAAGACTAGCGATGCAAACCAAGAAGATTTGAACCATCTTCAAAGCTCAAAGAAGGGACCGCGAATGAAGGCATGATTGTGCGACTGAACCAGCCCAAAAGTCTCCCTCCACGGCTGAATAAGGGACCGCGCGACTAAAAAAGGGGCTGCAACCTCTAAGGCATACCAATAGTGTGGCATTTGATAGCATTGATTTGAAATTTCATGAAATCATATATAGTTTGGATGCACGCATTTGATAGTACTACATTCTGGTTCTTTATTTTTTTGGTTCTGTTTGTATTTTTTGGGCTCTACTTTTCTGGTTCTGTTTTTATTTTCTGGTTCTGTTTGTATTTTTCTAGTTCTTTATTTTTCTGATTCTGTTTTTATTTTCTGGTTCTATTTTTTATTTTCTAGTTGTTTTTTCTGGTTTTTTTTTTGGGTTTCTAATTCTTAATTGAATGTTTCTGGTTTCTTGTTCTTGTTCTGGATGTGCTGAAAATGCAGTTCTGGATGTGCTGGATGTGCGTTTGTGTTTGATAGAAGCCATTTTAGGTCGAGAGATTTGGAGTTTGAAAATTAAAGTTAACAAGAGGGGAATTTTTATCCAATCTTGAGATATACATGAAAAACACATGGACACTTAACAAAGGATTTGGATGGCTGAGTAACGGAGGGGCTTTTTTGCACTATTTGATAATTATAGGGGGTTGAGTTGCACATTTTTAAAACTCAGAGTCTAAATTGTACAAGAGCAACAGTTGAGGGGGTAAATTATTTTTTTCTCTAAATTTTATTAGTAAGTAATATTGCTTTTCCACAATTTATGTCTATTGTTCAAATGTTGAATTAATTTATTATGCATTTATAATTAGCTAAAATGCACATAACCCATTAAAAAAATGAATCATGTACAGAGAATATTCTTTATGATTTAGAATTTGGTAACTTGACACCTTAGAATCCTATGTGATAAATGATAATTCAGCCTCTCAACAGTGACGTAAGTCATTTGTTTAATATCTGAAATTCTTAATATTCATTTAACAAGGTTTCCCTCCCACGCCAAACGCATCAGACTATAAGGTTTATGCCAAGTTAATGAATTTAAAATCATATTCTCACATGACTCAAATTAATTGGAGCGCTATGCGTGTATATATGTTGTCATCTTTAATTCGATGCAAAGGTTTTAATAATTACTTGCATGTTAAACAAAGCGTGTAAAAATAGTTATGCAAATAACATCGATTCCCTGATAAGGCCATACCCGTGTATGATGGTTCTGACAATTCATGCTCCAATCATTTTTCAAAATCATGTAGTAATAGAAAAAGGAGAGAAAGGAATAACCATCTCTTGTTTTTATGCAAATCATATACATGTGAAGCGAGAAGAAAAAAGAAGCAGCTGACGCTGGCAGATTGGTATTATTAAATCTTTCTCATCTTCAGCACTTGATCTTAGTTCCATACATAAATGTGGCTGGGACCACACTGTTTTTTTGGATGCATCAGGCTATTTAATTTGTTTTCAAATCAAATGGATTACCTTGGAAGGATATAGTTCAGGGGTATTTTACTTACTCAATTGATGCTATCAGTCCTATAAATTCTAATCAACCCGAGGGATCAATTATAATAGCAATGACTCGCATGAGAAAGAAATAAAAATATTATTTCAACACTTACTTTTGATTATTTCATCCAAACAGCCATCTCATTACTGTTGGATAAGATTATGATCTCCACTTATTTCCACTTATCCATTTCATTCAATGATGATAAAATAGGTGTATGAAACATAAGTGTTGTAATAATACTATTGAGAAAGAACATTCACACTATCCCTATTCCACATTTTTTTTAATGCAATTTTTTTGAAGAGGAAAAAAAAAAGAGAAATGGCCAAGGCAATTATTATGCCCGTGAGGGATTGCATGCATGCCTTCTCTTTTTAGGGCAGATAATACATCAACGGATGGCCAAATTCAATATGATAATGATGTGTTTACAAAATTATCCGCTTCCAAGTTAGGCTAAAGGGTAGCCTTGACCGAAGAAGCCGCAGCACTACATGAAGACAATAAGACATATTATTTCTGTGCATAACGACCAACAAAGATACCCTGACTGTCTGATCAAATTGTGTGGCCTAATCCAATGCGTAAAAAGTGGCTACAGGAAAACATTGGTATTGTGGTGGTGGGTGGAAAATTACATGTATGGAGATGCCACAAATTCAAAAGGTGGCACCGAAGTAGTTCAATTCCGTTTTCAGCTCCTTGTGAATTGATTCGGAGACAGTGGGATCTAGATATGTTGAAAGATGGAGGAAAGGTCTTAATAAACTCTTTCACGCGAAGCATCTACAGTCCATACTCATATTCTGTGGTCAAGGAAGCAACTCGCCGACCTACAGCTTGGTTGTATTGGCTTTATTTTCATGCTGTGGTGCATAAAATCACTTTGGTTGGAAGTGAAAGTGTTTGTTTTGGTTTTTTACTTTAGGGAGAAGTGCATTACTTTAAAAATAATTAATTTTAGTGAAAGTTAAAAATATTAGCTTTTATTTTTTCATCTCATATCAATTATTCTAAATTCACTTTTTTAATATATTTTTTAAATACAAATAAATTCTTTTAATATCAATTATTTTAAAAGTAATTATACTAAAATATAAACCAAACGGACCTCTATACATCTTAATCACAGCTAGCCAATGTAAGGATTCATTTTGGTGTTAAGCAAGTGAAATTTTTAGATCGATGAAGATCAAAATTTTAATTCTAATTTAAAAATATTAGAAAGACTCTTATATATATACTTAGAATAAAAAAAATTTCTTGTCCTGATACATTTATTACTTAATAGTTCAAAAGATAATAATCGATAGTTAAGAAAAATGAAAATAACTCACGAAATTGTTGCTGTAAGAGTATACAATAATTTCTCAAAATGTAATTTATTGATGAAGTTTTTTAACTACAACAAAAGTCTCATAATATTCCTTATAGGATGCCTTAGCTAAAATAATGAAAAAAAGTATACCAAGCTTTGCTTTTCATGCAAGAAGGGCATACAACACACCCATTTGTGTGTGTGTGTGTGTGTGTGTGTTTTTCGTTTTGTTTTGTTTTTTTTGGGGTGGGAGGAGGGGGTTTACTGTTTGACCTTCCTAAAAACACCAACCCAAAAATATTATTTCAATAACACTTAAAAATGAGTGTCCTAATAAGACACATTCTTTATTATTATTGAGTATGATGATAGGTCTCATTTTTCTCACATATTTATTATATCTAATGATAATGAAATAAGCACCTCATTTTAATATTTATTTTTAGATATTGAAACAATAATTATAGGTGTGACTCTCATCTCATGCCAATGCCATACACTGTAGGAGGTTGGAAGAGAAGACGGAAGGGGAAAAGTATTGATAGATAAGTGAATATCGACAGTGTGCGATAAAGCTTAAATCTATTACATACACACCCCAATCACCAAGACAAGAAAAGAGGAGGGTCCTATGATTAAAGTATGGCACTAACCAGATATGTCATGAGTGCAGCGCGACAACTTTTAGGTCACACAATTATTTTAAGTTTTTAACTGTACAATCTTCCCTCCCAAAAAAGTGGCTGTAACTTGGCCTGAATTGCAAGTATAAACAGATTTACTATGTTCATTGATTTTATTTTCCTCTACCCAGGGTTCTTATTAAGAAAAGCCTGCCACCAAAGTGTCATAACACCCAAACTTTCTTATTTGTTTCGGAAATCACGCTCATGATTAAGGAAAATATTCCCTGACCATGATCAAAATCAAAGCCCAAATCAACGGTCAATTTGATAAAATCATGTCCTCAACGTATAGCATGTGTTCCTGTTTTAATTCCCCAAAATGGCAAAATCCTTTATTTCTCCCATCTAATTAATTTGTGATTTGTACAACTCTACATATATTTTTGCTTTTTGTGAATGAAACACAACAGCTTCCCTGTTATTCCTCCATGTGAAACCGTCTTTTTTCTTGTTTCTCTACTCTCAATGGTATATATAATTATATATACTTTCTTATCGGGACATTCAGCTTGAGCATTTGAGATTCTATGAGTACATAACTCTTCTAATATCCATTATTCTTATACTTAGAAACTTAGAAACTTGAGACCGTAACTGAAAGAAATATTTGTTACTCCAACTAATCATATACTGGTACCCAAACTTATTCAATCTCTAGCATGACATATTGTGATTTTTTTTTTCTTCTTATTAGTTTGTAAAGCCACCAGTTCACTAGACCTCATTAAGATTCTAATTAATTCAATTCAACCCATAGACGTCTTAGAGGGAGCTTTATTTAAGGCTTCTAATAATCATTTCTTCTATTAGATCTCAAGGTTCAAACTTAAGACACTTAGTTAAGGGGTTGAAGTATCTATAACTTCAATCAACCCAACATTGGTTGCATGTCATCATATTGTGGTATAAGATGCCACAACTTAATTAGCAATAAATTTTTTTATAATTAAATTATAATCAAATTAGTTAGTCTGATCCACATAATAATGTCATTTTTAGATATTACCCAACTTAAGGCCACTTTCTCAACCAATGGTGTAAGATTTAAGAGGATCCATTTTCCAATCAAATCAATATAACATTAATCTTTTGTGATAACTGTTTAAGCATTCATTTTTAGATAATGGAAACATATCATATGACCATGGATTGCTCAACTTCTAATCCAGAGTCAAAGCTATAGGAATCGATAACGTTTTTTTTTTTTTTTTTTTGTGTGCATGCGCGAACAGCATAAACTCAAGTTAAGTTATAATAATGTAATCATGCGTGTTTGATCACGTGGAATCAATGACTTTGCTCTTTCGAGGAAAATTGTGTGAAATAAAAATTTTATGATCCCGTGAATGAGACGTTAAAGATGCGAAGAACAATTATTATACCTTTGATTTCGGCATCAAAATAGCAAGGCAAGTTGACAGATTATTTGTATTTTCTGCTTAGGTGAATATATAGACTAACAAACTAGGTATCGGTGTATGGTTAATTGAGCATAAAAAATTATCATAAATTAAGGGCATGATAGCTGATAGGGCTAATTTCATATTTTACTCATGCAATAAATTCGCCCACATGGACCCTCCCCCAACCCTAATGTAGAACCCTCGAAGTGCGTCCAATAGGGGAATGAAATTTTGGAAGTTCTTAAATAATTTTTCATAGAACCCTTGAATTGTGTCCAAATGACAGAACCCTAACAAGACTATCGTTTGGAACTAATTTTAGCATCAAGTACTTGCCAATAATATTTTTTTTTTATTAATAATGTACGCAGCCTGCAAAGTTATATAATCCACTCACAAGCTAAAATTTACGAGAAATAAATTAACTATATAAAACGTTGCAACAAGATTGAAGTCGTCAAAAATGAAAACCATTCGGGAGCATCAACGAGAGCAGGAAAGTTACAAAAATGATCGTAACAAGACTACTACTACTACTACTACGTGATCAACCACTTAAGGAAGGAAATTTGGCTTGGGTGGTCTAGTTTTTACTTTCAATTGAAATGAAACCCTAACAAAGTTGATTTGAAATATAATGTTGAAATATAAGGCTATCAGGCAAATCATGAATGTGATTAGACACAAGCCAAAATCATATGATGTATAATACCGGCAAGACCGGCGGCTGATTTTGGAATGGACCATAGGCGGAGAGTGTTCTCATTAAAATATATCGCAAACTCCATAATTATTGTGTGCTTTAACGGGCGAGCGATCAAATCGCATTAATTATGTATGTGAAAAGGATTGGGCCTAAATGGTTTGAATTGCTCCACTTAGGAACTTTCATGGCGTGGACTGACATGATGCATTGTCTATTTTGGCATGTGTGTATTGTATTGGCAAATTATTCCACAAACAAACAAACGAAGTATACCAAATCCATATGTATGCTTATTTATGGCCCTCTAATTAAGCGAATGCATTTGGGGGTTAATGCACCATTGTCCAAGGTACCAGCAATATATATGGTAGGTGATTGATTATATCTAATTGTCCCAATGGAATGATGAAGATTTGTCATGATTCACGAAACAACCCACTAATCCGAATTTCACAATACAAATTAGTTAAGTGCAAATGTGCAATTCATTGAAACCGACGGTAGGTGGGAGATGTACAAAAATTAAATGAATATTTGTTTTGCTTTTTTTTTAAAAAAAAATTTCTTCTTTCAGAACTAATGGGAACTGAGAGACAAGTATATGCGAACGTTTAGGCACTGCTTACAAATTTTTAATAAGAGGTAATCTATTACATGGCCAACAATGGTTGACATTCTATTAGGGTCCCAAGGGATAGGTATATATATTTCGGCTCTTGACAAATGACGCTTCCTGCAGACTAGTCTCCAGTCACTGTATTGGGAATTTTGGATCCTTTAAACCCACGATTGATCCGATAAAAATTAATTTAAAGGGGCTTTTCTAATCAGTTGCAACACTGATTTAGCGATAAAAAAAAGATATTTTAATAACATTTTTTTTAAAAAAATCAGTTACAAAATCTTTAAATACATTTAAAAACCGAAATAAATTATTTCTTATGCATTATTTTAGAACTAACTGTGATTGATATCATTTTGGAGAAATAATTATTTCTTTTTAAATTATGTTAAAAAAAATTGTAACTATAAATGTTGAGCATAAATAAGATAATTTAGGCTCACCCTTACATAATTTAAGTATTTCAGATGCCTAAGCATAAAATGTAGTCTGTATATATTTAATTCTCAAATTTGGCATGCTTTTTTTGTATACTTAAAAATATTTATCAACGTTTGATCGTTCATGAAAATAACTTGTTTTTTGGTCCTGGAAAAAAAACAATTGCATCCGGTTTTGTGCGAGAAGGGTATGACGTATCGCAGGCATGATGCTTAGAAAGGTTTTGGTCCAAACGGAGCTTAGAAGTGGTAATTTTTTGTTGGGCTGGACAAGAAGCCGTCCATAATAAGCCCAGTCCAAATTTCGTCTTGCAGGTTATTCCCGCCAGGCATGGTGTTTTAAACTGGGTGTGTCTGTGCAAACGATGTTTAATGCATGACAGCCGGCGATTGAATTGAAGTGAAGGATCAGCATGACGAGCACGAGCACGAGCAATAGCAATACCATGGGCTCCCATTCCAAAGCAGCTTCTCAATCTCATTCTCACTCTTACATGGCTTCAGATTCAACATCGCGTCATCTCTGGTCTCAAATCGTCGCCTCTGAAAATGAACACCAACACCACCAGCCAATCGACGTCGTTTACCGAAGAAGAAAGCCCCGCAACAACACCAACCTCAACGACCCCAACTTGTGTCTTACTTCCTTCCTCCATCTCACTCTCTCTCTTTTTTTCTTTGTTCTTTTTTTTTTTTTGCGGCAAAGCAAAATGTTCTGATTTTAGATTCTCACTACAGAAAGCATTCCGATCCCACTCGGCGGCGGGTGAGTCTGGCCGACCCCAACAAGCGAGTCAGTTGGAATCGCTCCCTTTCCACCAGGGGAAGAACAAGCATAGCAGTTGGCGCTTATATGGTTTACCAGCCTCAGTTGAAGCACCACACAAGGAAGCTCAAACCTCCTCTTCCTAAGGTATCTTTCTCCACCTGCTTGCTTTTCCCCCATTAATCTCCTATTTAATTTTTTTTTAAAAAAAATTGTGAACTATAATTTTCTAATAATGTTATTATTGTAGGCTTAAACACTTTATTTCTTTGTTAGTTAGTTAGTTTGTCATATGTTTGTGTCCTTGGTATGTATGTATGTATAGGGAAAATCTGTGGAAGCCCCTAATTTTGAAAAGGAGAAATTGTACTTTCAAGAGGTTGATGCTTTTGAGTTGTTGGAGGAGAGCCCCTCGCCTAAGAAGGTTGGCACGTGGATCGGAGGTAACATGACCGAGGATGATCTATTACCAGCTCCATGCTCCAGATTAGAAAAATGGCTGCATGCCAGAAGGCTAAACCCCATATGTGGTCCCTCTAGCACCCTTTCTAAGATACTAGACACTCCACCCACGGGTCCCTTACCTGTTAATGATTTTGGTTTCGATTCCTCTAGCTTTAGACTATCGGATAGCGCCGACGTGGTAAAGAATTCACAATTGCATCGTAGCATCAAAACTGGAGGTACTGGAGGATTTATTGATGGGAGTCCTGCTGAGGGTGACGGCTATTTGCACATGGATAATGAGATGGAGTTAGCTCAAAGTGATGGGGAATGTGAGCACATTGAAGATGCTGTTAAGAAACTCTCACTGGCATCGACCTCTTCTTCAGTAGATGGTGGCCATCTTAGTCCCTTTGCTGCTTTGTTGGCCATTTGTGGACAGCCTGCGCCTTCATTGTTGCGAGATGTGTTGTCTAGGTATTGATTTGTTTCTTACATTATGAAGAAACTGTTATTTTGACCTAACTATTGATTTGAACATTTTCTTTTCTGTCATATTCATTAGTTTTCTATATATATATATATATATATATATATATATATATATATATATATTTTCCTTACGATCACAAGGGGCCTGTGTCATATATCTGAATTTGTTTTCATGTTTTACTAATAGTAAATTGTGTTAGGAATGATGTATGCTCATTGCAGAAGGTTGAGAACTTTTTTGAGGTCTGTTAATTTGAAAATTCAATTTCTCAGAAATCAAGTAAAAACACTTCACATCTGGTATACATGAACTACTGCAGACATTTTAATTCATGATCATAATTGCCTTTGTTGTAACGAGTAATGCGGTACTGACATTCTGAGTTCCATCCTATTGGATTTCTTTGAGTATGATACTACGTCCTCAAGTTGATAGGAACACAACTTTTCTTTTTCCAGTGAATCAGAAACTGTGGTGAAAATTGGCGAAGGAACATATGGAGAAGCCTTCAAGGTTGGCAATCACGTCTGCAAAATAGTTCCTTTTGATGGGGACTTCAGAGTAAACGGGGAAGTCCAAAAGGTAACCCCAACATTTTTGTTGTTGGTTCTGAGAGTTATTTTTCTTATGTAGCTATGTTTGCCCTGCTGCGATCCCCATATTTGATCACTACCTTCTTTCAATTAAACCGGCGGGGATACTACCCTTCATGGATAAATTATTTTAGTGTACTATATGGTTTTTCTGTATGACAGAGATCAGACGAATTGCTCGAGGAGGTGCTTCTCTGCAAAACTCTTAATCAATTGAGAGGAAATGATGGCGACTCTTCTAATTTATGCAGAACATTCATAGAATCAATCGAGTGAGTATCTGACTTCAATAATTTTCAGATGCTGCTTAAAAACATTTTTGAGGGGAAAACAAAGTTTAGATTTTGAAAGAAAGTTGTTTCTGGCTTCTTATTTTACCAATCCTCCCACTTAACCATATTGCCTAACTCTTGCCACCTTTGGTTTAGTTCTTTTTGGCCATCGTGGCATGGTAGAAAGTAGAAACACAAATGACTGGCAGGGTCTGCGCTGTCAGGCCCAGCTTAAAGTAATTATAATGTTCGACACAAGCACATGACAAACCACCCTCTTTTGGATGAGAACTAGTTTCTGAATCTCATCTATCTATGGTCTGTCTTCTGTGATAGATTTAAAGTATGCCAAGGTCCTTATGATCCTTCATTGATTCGAGCATGGGAAGATTGGGATGATAAGCATGGTTCAGAGAATGATCACCCAAAAGAGTTCCCAGAGAAACAGGTTACCCATTTTGACTTTGTTGGTGATGGACTTCTGTTTATTTCTAATTTTGAATTTTCAATGTTACTTACACACAAGAGTAACATGAGTAGAGTAACACTTGATTGAGCAATCCACAGATCAAGTGTGTCCATGTGTCCCAAACAAGAGTAGTAACAGTTGACAGTGGAATATGTATACGCTCAATATACTAACATATTGTTACATTCAGTGTTACGCGGTCTTTGTACAAGAACATGGTGGCAAGGATCTTGAAAGTTTTGTACTTCTGAATTTTGAGGAGGCAAGGACTTTACTGGTTCAGGTACGCTTTACATGTTACTGGTTATATATGCTGAGTGCTTTCAGCTCGGTGAAGGTTTAATTCTTACGAGTTAATTGCAATCATAAAACACAGGTTACAGCTGGGCTTGCTGTGGCTGAGTCTGCATATGAATTCGAGCATCGAGATCTTCACTGGTAGGGTCTTTATGTAGTGAAGTTATTTATGCAATCATTGCCTTACTATGTGCTGATTTACAAATATCCTTTTGCTCAGGGGAAATATACTTGTCAGTCGAAGTGATTCTGTAACGTTGCAGTTCACTCTTGATGGAAGGAATATATTTGTTAAAACATATGGATTGTTAATATCAATTATTGACTTTACTTTGTCAAGAACAAACACAGGTGTGCACTGGAAGTTTTGCCTTTAATTTGTCAGCGGATCTTGAATTTGTTACTTGCTATGGTTAACTATCTATACGCACAGGTGAGAGAATACTCTACTTAGATCTTTCTGCAGATCCTGACCTCTTTAAAGGTCCAAAGGGAGACAAACAGGCAAGGAGTTTTTATTAGACACAAATTCCATTAGTTTCTTGTAATTACAGAAATGATTCTGAGTATCATGTGCAGTCAGAAACATATCGGAGGATGAGGGAGGTAACAGAAGATTGGTGGGAAGGAAGGTAATATTTTCATTCTTCTCTTTGTATTTATCAGAGCAATTTTAAACTTTAATTAGAAAATGAAAACTTGTTCATTGACATAAATGTGTGCGCGAGGAGGGTCCTTATGAGTGTGAGAGAATGAGTGAGAAGTATTTACAGTGAAGCACGTGAATTGTTCAAGTAGTGCGAAAGAAGAGGGACTTTGTGGTTTGGTTGCATGTCTAAATTCTAATGTGAATAATCACTGACGGTTGAGAGTTAAAGCTTGTCCTGTCGGTCTTAAAATAAAAGGAGAATACATCTTTGCAGTACTTTGGGCAAAAGTGTACTAATGTGATGCATGTTCTAGTCAGGATTTTTTCTCTAGTAATTCTTCCTTTTAGACCATAAATCTTAAATATATTAATCGATCTAAATATAATTCCGCTGAGAGGAACTAAATATAATTCCACAGATTTAATTTCAATACGTTTTTTTATATTGTCATCCAATCAAATTCTCTCATTTTCATAACTTAGAAAGTAGTGGAGTGAGAGTCAAACTTGCTATGTTTGATGGGGCAGTATGAGATTGAATGATGGCAAAAAAATTTTACACCATCGGTGGATAAAATTAAACTCAAATTTGATTTAGTGTTACTTTGGGATACTCTTGCAACTAGTATTGACATTGAAGTTTTTTATTTCCGACTCCATGTTTTTGCAATTTCGCAGTTTTCCCAGAACAAATGTGTTGTGGTTGCTCTACTTGGTAGACATACTTCTCTTGAAGAAATCATTTGTAAGTCTCCTCTCTATTTTTTCAGCAAGTGCTAGTTTTGATTTAGATTCTCTTATAATTGTTTTTTCACTTTTACATGCAACTTTTTGGGTTTTGCTTACCACTACGTAAAGATGATGGTCAAATACAATGGTTAAAGATGCAGAAAATAGAAAGTTTGAAAGATTTAGAAACATTTAATGCATTAGAAACTTTAAAAAACTCATTTTCAATTCAAATTTTCCTTTCTTTAAAACTTTAACCATTACTCTTAAGATACTGGTCAGATAGACCCTAACTTTTTAAGTCTTGCTTTATACACTTTGATGTTTTGCCATTGAGCTTTACACGCTTTCAGCATGTTTCCCATTAATAATGAGAGAGTCCTTTTCTTTAATATACGATGTAAGCTTTTCCTTTTTCTTACGCTGATTTGGTTGAGCTGAGGTGCATCATAGTTTTAGGTGGTCATTGGGAATAGCTGAATTTATTTCTGGGGCAAACAGCTAATGGTTGAAAAGGTAGTGTATAATGAATTACTGTTATTGTAGGAACGTACTTCAAAGGATGAAAGGGAGCTACGCTCCTTGAAGAAACGTCTGGAGAAGTACAATTCGTCCAAGGAAGCTATTCTTGATCCCTTTTTCAGTGACTTGTTTGTTGAACAATGCAAGTAATGTATGAAGCAGAAGAAAAAGGAGGTAACGCTCACAAGGAGAATAACCAAATTATTTAAGGATTGTAATGCTGCTGTATGATGCCACTTAGGATGTTACAGTAACTTTAGAACAAATTTTCTGCTTTGATATTAGAGTGATTTTCCTTCCACCTTGTCCAGAGGATAAAAAAGTTATGGCTAAAAGGCCTACAATTGAGCAACAGAAATAGTTTGAACTTGAGTAATGTATAAATTGTATATAGGTTTTGGTCACTCCACATAAATTAGAGATTGTTATTATTTAACCTTTTCCCCTCGGGCTCTTTTTCGGTACATTTCAATAGTGATTATTGCCAATCCCATATAAAAAAAAAAAATACCGTTCCGTTTGGATTTTTCTTTTTTTAGGACGCACTCGACTTTTTGGATATGTGATTGGCAATACTACTATCTCAAGATATTAGTTGTTTACAAATAATAAGGCCTATTTGTTTTTAATTCTTATTTCTTGGTTTGATTTTTTTAAAATTTATTTTCTAGTTGTTAAGATTCATCTGGTGAGGAGATAATTAGGGCAAAATAATAATAATAATGTTGACTCATAAATGAGCTGCGAGGAGTCTAATTGTGAGCTTTGCACTTACTACGTGTCGATGAATCTCGCAATGCTCTTCACTTATTTTTACTAAAATTATTAAATTAATCCTAATTTAATTTTTAATTCCTTGACTTTTGTGAGCCACAATCGTTAGTGGCACCACAATTGCTGCCCCCATTAGTGTCGCCTCTCTACCACACCCTTAGTGCCACAATCACCAATAAATTGGTCTCATCTTTTATCCACTTTTGGTTTGATTGTTAAAGCACCAATTTTAAGCAACCTAACTCCTTTCTAGACCCATGGAGTTGCATCAAATTTGTCGACATTGGGATTTGAGTTTTGATGCGATTTGTGGACAAAAATTGGTTCTTTTGGTGGAATCTTTTATTGTTTTGGGAGCTTATGCCCTTATGCCCAAAGATGGGCAATGGCCAAGTAGTACCTTTATAGAACTTAACTTCAATGGTTAGAACTTAAATATTTTGTGTAGCTATTAATAATAAAGAGATGAAACCAATTTCGCAGGAGAAAATTTTCTTTATTACCAATGTAGCAAATTACCAAACCTCAAAACGTTTTTGTTTCACATTGTAACAAAATCAGTGGTTCCATAATCTTCGTTGGCTGGGTTCACCTCGTTGGTCACAATGATTGTTGCAGTGGAGTGTGGTGTTCCTTGCAATGGAGGGCGATGACAGCAACCGTGCACCTTCAAGAGAGTGTTTCACTGTTGCATAGGAAATGGGGGAAAGAAAGTCGGGAAGGGAGAAGCGTTCAAGGATATGATGGTTCTTTTTAAAGATATTATTCTATATTATAATTTTATATAATTTTTATATATTTTATGAAACTCTTATGAGTTTGAATCTAAACCCTTTAAATATAATCTAACGGAGATAAATAATAGATCATGTAAAAGTCTAAAACTGATGTGAGACTAAATTATCCGTGACCAGCTTATTATGTTGATAATTACTTAAAATCTGCGATCATCACCTAATAACATGCTCTACTTTTTTCATAGCATTATCCAAAAAAAAGCTTAGCTCGCAAATTGCCTTATGACTTTATTATGGGTAGGGATGGAACCTTTTAGTACTCTGACATTTAAAGCTTGTTAGGACGTCCCTTTTCATTGATTAAAAATAAATTTTTAATAAAAAGGGGAATCTTTTTGTGTTTTTGATGTATTTAGATAATTTTTTTTAAGTAAAAAAGTAATTTTTTTTTAGAAGTTAAAATTTTTATCTTTATAAAAAATATTTTTTAATATTATATTTAAATATAATTAAATTTTACTTTTCTAACAAATCTTAATTAAAAACATCAATTAACAAAGATTTTTTTATCATAATTACGTCCAAATGAACCCTTGCATATCATCAATTAATTAAAGAAAATATAAACGCATTCCCATGCCCATCCATTCATTTTTTGGTGGCCACAACAAAGAACTTTATCAATAGCATTAAGCCACTTACCCATTCCCTTGTTTACACAAACACAAAATGTCCTGTTCCTGTTTTGTGGTTTTGAGACTTGGAATGGACCCTAATTCTGAGTCTTTTGCTTCGCTTTCGGCTTGAGATCTAGTCAGACTGAACCTTTTATGATGTTGAAAGAACAGAGTAGGCAGAATAGATTATTCCACGTGGTGAAGAATAATAAGATCCGGGGCATTTTGAGATCGTGTGATGATCCCGGTAAAATAATTATCCAACATACCCAACCCTAACTTTTTAAAAATTGTTAAAAGAGTCTTAATTTGTGGTATTTGTTAAGTGGGTCAGAGATAAGCATCCACCATTTGAGCTCTGAAAAAAGAGTGTCCTCCCACTTCCGCCGGAGTTGTGAGCCGCAATAGACGAAACCAATCGCCAACTCTAATGGGTTGTTGGTGTGTACCGTGTGTCCCATTTGGCTAAGAACCTGAGCCTTCCCACTGACTAATGCACATGTTTCCATGTCCATTAGAAACTTTAATCTTCGTTCCACCTTTCACTCTCCGTATTTCTTCCCATTAAAATTTAGATTTGAAACTTTTGCCTTAGCTCCTCCTCAATCCTCATTCTTTTCGTATTTCCATTTTCCCCTCTATTTATTATCCTTCATACTCCACGAAAGGCATCAGTGTTGTGGGTTTCGAGCTTTCGATGGCTGCTCCACCTGCTAGAGCTCGTGCCCACTATGATTACCAGATAAAGCTTCTCGTCATCGGTGTACGATTTGGGATCCAACTTTCTCGTATTTCTTCAGCTATCATGCTACATTCTGATTGTTTTTGTTTTTTCGTTTTCAAAATCAATAGCGGTTGAGTTCATCAGAATGCAATGGTGATGGTGGTTGTGGCGGCGGCACTGGAAGCTTGTGTGCAGAAGGTGTGGATGATGAGTATTAGTAAGAAGAAAAGGGTGGTGGAGACAAGAGCAACCTTGCCGTTTCGGGATTCCATTTGAGTCCATGAACATGACAGTTGCAGAAACTAAAATTAAGTTTGCTCTGAGATTCCAGCTTTGAGTTATTCAGTTTTTTGAGTTTTACGAAGAAAATATTAAAAATTTTAAAAATTATAAAATTTATTTTTTAATTTATTTTTTTAATATTTTTTATAAAATTTTAAAAATTAAAAAAATAAAAAATAGAAACTCAAACGCGCCAGAGAGAGTGTTTGTTTCGTATGGAGATAGAAGAGCAACTGTCAAGCAAAGACTAGAAAGAGAAAATTAGAAAATAAGGTCACCCGAATTTCATTATCATTATTCCGGACCACCCTAGCATGTTTGGTTGGCCTACAACTTTCGGCCAAATTTTGGTTCCAAAAACTAGATCAAACTTATAATATTTCTATAAATAGTATTTTTCAATTTGTTAACCTCCTAGAGCTTTGCCATTTCTAAATAATATTGCTGGATGGGGTTAAAGTCTTAGGTCAATAATCTTAATAATATTTTTCAATTTGTTAACCTCCATGGTTTTTTTTAAATTGTTGATCTAGTTATTGTATATCAATTTGTTACTATTAGTAATGGTTTCTCCTGAGCGAAGATAACTATTTTTGATGCACATGTTACAACACCATCCACCCAACTTTTGATCGTTAGCAGATAAAGTAAAGCCATGCCTTTCTTTCTGGCCAGTTGTTTCCTTTTCCTATCCATGTCACAATTAAATAAAAAAAAATGTATAAGATTTCTGTAAATTTTTAAGATGGTGGTGGCTAAACGAACTTCACAATAAAAAAATTGTCAATTTTTTTTTTCTCCATTGCAGAGGTTAGTCTTTCAAATTAATTATAAGTTGTATATTAATCTCGGCCTAAACTGTCCAAAGCTGAATTTATTCAACAACCGATTCCTTGATGGTGTGGTTGGTACATGAGCCAATCATCATTCATGACTGACTCAGAGGAATCCAATTGTATTATTGCCTTTGCTTATCAAAGTAGAAGCACAACATAGTCATATGTGCATAATCTCTAAACTTAAAAGTTAATCAACATTATTAAAAGGGCACGACAATGTTGTCTGGGCTTAACAGAAAAACAGTACATGTGTGTCCCAGTATTTTGTAAATATTGCACATGATATATTGTCCGTTGGGAACTTAAGCAGCTAGGTGAAGCAGCAATAAAAGCATGTTGGTTCTTCTTCTTCGTCGTACTGTTAAGTGTAATCTGACCCAAAAAAATTTCCAACCCCCATCCTTAGTGGCAAAGTAACATATTTTCTTTTCTTTTCCTTTTTTTTTTTCATTTCTTTATAATTTATCTTCACAAGTTGGGCGCTTTCTTTTGTTGAAACTTTTTCCCTTCGTCACTCCTTCTCTCTCACCTTTATTGGTCTTTTTTAATCTTCTACATCTTCCTCAGCGCAATAGGGACTTTCGCTCAAACTTCTTCATTGCCGTGATTTTAAAAGCAGTGCCGCTGCATGAATCAGACTAAAATTCCAACATCTACATTCTAGTTGCACTCTTTTAAGATGGCCAAGGAAGCATTTATGTGCTTCTTTTTCCTCTCTTTTCTCATTGTGTGCTGTTCCGGTAAGTAACTGATACTGGTATCACTGAGTAATATTCTTTTTTAATATATTTTTTTGGTGAATATTCTCGTGTACAACTGCGTAGGTAACAGTTTCTACTTGGTTTCCCTTTGTTTCTGAATCTGTAACAGTTACTAGGATCTATCCTTTTCATCCCACAAGTTATGTTCATTTTGTTGTCTTTAGATTTTTTTTTTTTTTTGTTGGACTACCCCACTTTGTGCTTTTGTCTAAATCAGTAGAAGCAGATCAAGTGAATGTTTTGCTGAATCTAGTCAGTTTTTTCCTTACTCTTTGCAGGTGCAATGGTGGGGTTTTCTTGTCGTGAGAGAGAAGACACTGCATCTCCAACAACTGCTGGACCGACATTCCTCCAGAAAAACAAGATCTACCAATCTAGGAGTCGGTTGTTTGTAACAGATCATAAGATTTTGAGCACTCTGACCAACTATGATGTACCAGTTGATTTCTTCTTGAACAGAAGCATAGTTGAAGATTTTGTTACTGAAAAATCATCTGGGGTTTCATGGCTAAAGGCTCATGTAGTAAGTTTTCTTCCACAAGTAGACATCAGAAGCATCATTGTTAGTTGTGGCAGTGACTGCTTAGGCCAAAATGAGATACCTTCACTGCTATCTACTCTCAGATCATTTCATTCGGTTCTAAGCAATCTTCAAATAAATAGGGAGGTAAAAGTCTCAGTATCATTTCCACTGTCATTCTTGGAGAAGCTGAATGCATCACAGAAAAATGATCTTCTTAGGATTCTTCGGTTTATAGTGAAAATAGATTCCTTTATCCTGATAGAAAACAGCATTGATGGGCAGTTAAGCATGGGGGATCACTTTGTTCGGCATGTTATTGAGCGAGTCTCCCCTGCTGCTTCTATTCTTCCTTGCAAAGTTGTTCCCATGGTCCTGACAATCAAGAGCAGGGTTATTCCCAGTCCAAAGAAATTAGCTCTATTTAATGAGGGTGTATCCCAATATCTTGAAGCAAGTTCTCAGATTACAAAATTAACAGTTGCATTATATGCTGAAGTGCACACAACTGATGGTGAAGATGTTGCACAAAAAGAGCATAAAATGGAAGAGGAAGAGATATTTCCTTTGTCCCAAAGAGAAGAAAAAAACAAAGTTCATATCAGAAGAACACTAGATGAGACAAACAACTCACCTACCCCAGTTTTCCCCACAAACCCAACATCAACTACACCAGTCACCACAACTCCAGAGACACCTGCAATCATCACAGTTCCTTCCACAAGTCCTGTCACAGTTTCACCATCCAATCCAACTACGGCGCCTATAACAGTTCCCTCTTCCACACCTGTGACCTCACCCCCTACAAATCCAGCCAATTCACCTGTACCAGTCACCAACCCTGCGGCTTCTTATCCACCTCCATCATCAGGAAGTGTTCCTGTCACAAACCCCCTTTCTCCTCCAGCAAGCACAAATGCTCCAGCTACTCAAGGTCAGAGCTGGTGTGTGGCAAAGAGTGGAGTTTCAGAAACTGCTCTTCAATCAGCACTAGACTATGCTTGTGGAATGAGAACTGTAGATTGTTCACAGATCCAGCAAGGTGGGAGTTGTTACAATCCAAATTCCATACAAAACCATGCTTCTTTTGCCTTCAACAGCTACTACCAAAAGAATCCAGCACCAACAAGCTGTGACTTTGGAGGGACTGCTACCATAGTTACCACCAATCCAAGTAAGATCTTAGTAGTAAAATATCCAATTTTTTGTCTTTTTCACATTATGGTTCACAAAATTGAAGACCATATTTAAAGTGCTCTTTTAAATTGTGACTAGGCACGGGTTCTTGCATTTACCCATCATCATCTTCAGCAGCAGGTACATCCGGGTAAGTGAAATGACAAGGTTTTGATTGCTGCAAGAATTGTTTTTGGTATCATAAAAAGCTCTGAAGATATTAATCATGGTCTTGTACAATACCATATATTTTGCAGCACTGGTGCCCCATCTTCAGATTTTGGGTCCCAAAGCCCCCCTGATGTAAATTCCTCACATTCGGCTGGTCTGAGACCTTTACTTGGCTGCATGGTTTTGGTTATATCATTGGTCACTGGAAGTCTCAGCATGAACCAGTAGAGAGACAAGTTTTCCACATGGGAGAAGAAGCTCAACACTCAAGCTCGGCGTTAGAGTTGTGACATAAAAAGGCATGTACAGGTGTGTAGGTGCAGAAAGACAAGTAGAAAGTTGTGAAGAGAGTAAGTGGTAATGACACAGCCAACTACCTTTGTCTATCTGTTAAGCTTTAGCTTAGGTGAAAGAACAGGCTAAGGCATGTTTAAAGTGATGGAATTTCAACCGTGGAAACTCTAGGCTGTACAACAGGTTTATGGTCGTGTATCATAGTAGTTTACAATTTCATGTAACTTCAGTGCGCATTGGTAGAGTTGTTTTGGAGATTCATTTGCATGTAAATGGAGCATTGTTATTTTACAAAAATTTTCACGCTGATAGGTTAAAATTCAGATAACTCTATTGTGTGGTCAAGGGAACGATTTCATATCTTGAGAGAGAGTCGTGTGGGCCTCTCAAGATTTAGAAGAATAAAGAGGTGTCACGGACCATATAATCATCATCATCATCATCATCATCATCATATAACCTAGTAACACTACTCACTAATGTGTACATTCTGTCCATAATTGTAAGTCAATAATGAGGATGTGAGGTAGCAAGGCTTTTTAACGTCTTTCCATGTTAAAAAAAGCACAAGAGAAGATATTCTCTTTCAATTGAGCGCCTTTTATCTTGATGCATTGGATGTCACTCACAACGTTTCACTGAATTTGTCAAAGAAGATAAGGTGAAAGCAGAACCATCAGCCAACTTTACCAAACGCCTTGACTTTTTAGTCGACGCATGTGATGTGATCAACTCTTCGAACGGCCAAGGAAGAGTTGGAGATTTGCCAATTGCCAGCATGACTACGCATACATAACGGGCATTGTTAAATGGATGACCGACATTTCATGAATGTGCACATAAATGAGAGTGAAATGGGTTCACCTGAGATATATGAAACTGAATATTTGGAGACCCAAAAAGAATAATGAGTATTTGAAGACAATGAAAGAATATAAATTAAACGAAAAAGAGAATGAAAGAAAAAACAAGTAAATGTTCAAAATCTCTCCAAATAATATCCATCAATAAGAGTTTTATACAATCACATAAGGATTTCTTCCCCCTTTTTGTAAAGCTGGTTTTCCAAAACACTACCTTTATCATCCTTTTTCTTTACCTTCATTAAAAAATTAAAAAACAGAAATAAAAGTTCTTCCACTAGAAAAAGATTGTACCATTAAATTCTTCCTCACTTCTACAAAACCTGACTAGAGAATAATAAATTATAATTGTGCTGTGATGAAATGGACAAATAACCTCAGCCAACGTACAGGTCCTCTCGCTCGTAACAACATTAATTAATGCAATAACCTGGCCTTAACTAAATGAGCGCAGGTATTGCAATGTAGCAACTTTTACATAACACAACAAAAATGCTTTTCGATCTTGATCCTACCCAAGATAAAGCTAGATTACCTCCAAAAGTGCATTTTTCTACAAAGCAAAAATGACTCGCACCAGTTGTCTATGTTCCTTTGATAAGGTTGAAGGTACTGAATTCTCTCACTATACACAAGAATTACTGGATACCGGAATGGTTTCATTTCACTTCACCGCTTTGAAAATACCACCAAGATCAGCATGGACATGGAGATCACTATTTTGAATGCCGAAGTTTCCCAGAAATTATTTTGCTTTTCTGCAGCCTCATCTCCTCTTTGCTGTTTTGCTGCTAATTGATCTTCAAGTTCTTTAATATCTTTGTCCCGTCGCTCTCCCATCTGTCTTTCACAAAGACACAAAAATAAAACATGTGACACACCTGAATATAATTCATAAGGGAATGCAAGGACTGTGACATCATAGAAGTATATGGTACCCATTAAAACTCATTAACTCATAAGGACCCAGTAGTGAGAGAATATCAAACTCCGTTTGAAAACATGTTTCACAATTCAGAGTAAATTCTGACCCAAAAAAGCAGTCAAGGCAATTGATTAATAGTAAAATAAAGCAGAAGCAGCAACAACAGAGAAATTCTTCGGTAGACTAGTAAAGTTTCTTGACGAAGTCTACCATGCGTATAGTTGAGAACATTCAATCAATAAAATAATTTACATATCATTATTGTTTATTCATTAAATAATTAAAAAGCACTCCTTATGAAATATGTATATGCTCTCAACGATCAATAATAATTTGTCAATTTTTTGATTGAGTTAGTCTATTTACATTGCCTCCATATAACTTAACAACTTTTTCATAGCCTGTATAGCTCATTTCACCGTAAGGCGTAAACATCAAGAACACCAGGAATATGATTAGACAATAAAAATTGAAGAGAAAGGGCTGGCTAGATTTACCCTTTGAAGCTTCCGTGTCTGAGAACGAGCTTCCTGCAGACAAAATTCCAACTTAAGCACCCTCTTCTTCAGTTCTTGATCAGTATGCCGCTGTTTCTCCAACTGCATTTGAAAACACATAAATGCCGTTAAATACATAAGCTAGTGACCTCAAAAGGAGAAGAAAGCACCAAGTAAATGAATGAGTAAC
>JAVHNL010000511.1:0-25000 GCA_031216105.1 Dalbergia cultrata
AATAGTAGTTTCATAATTTTAAAGTATCTAAAATAGTAGTTTCATAATTTAAATAATTGACATTGCAAAAAAACGTTTGTCTGTATTATTGTTTGCCCTTAGTACAATCAACCGCCATTGATTGTCATATTATTGAGAATTTGCATACAAAAGAAGGTAAGTGGTAAATTTATTTCATAATTATAATGTGAGATGATACAAATTTAAATATGCAACCTTTTATCTTGAATATTTTCCATTAATTAAGTATCGTTGATGAAAGTATCAAAATACAAAAGAAAAAATCAAATTAAATAGTATATCATAGTCGTCTCAACCTTTTTTTTTTTTTGTTTTAGCAATTATTAATGTAATTTCACCTTAAAAAATGTAATTTCCAGCTGAGAACAGTAATTAAAGTGATGACTCGAAAACTCAAATCTCTAACATTGCATGTAGAATTTGTATGAGATGACAATTTACTTTCTTTTTGACCAATTACTTTTGGATCTTTAATAATTTGTTTTGATTAGGAAGGTTGGAGAGTGTATTTGTTTTACTTAAAAAGATTGTTATAATAGTTGTTTAAAATTTTTAGAGATGGATTTTATTAATAAAGTTTCTGACCAATTAGTGTATTTGCTTAAAATTCACGTTCTTTCTGACCAATTACGATATTTTTTTTTCAAAAGTTCATTCTTTAAAACGTATATATATATATATACTTGGTTCCCTTATACTTTTATATGTTATAAAAGTTTATAGGATGAAATATTATTTGTTTTAAATCACATTAGATAAGTTTAATATATGAATAATCCATTTTTATCATTCAATTTTTTTTTATTTATTTATTGTATATGAATAAGAAAATATGAAATCTAAATATTAGAGATCAATTCTTATAATAAGCTTTTTACTTAGATATTTGAATACTATAATAAACAATATATTGTGTATATAGATGTTTCTTGAGTTTTGATTGGCAAGTGCATTTTCTTTTTGAATAAGAGTTAGCAATAACAAATTAGTCCTTTATGATATATCTGTGAGCTTTGGCTTTGGAGGAAAATGGAGGGGAGAAAATAACTTGTAATGTAATTTTATACTATAAATCATTTTCTCATTATTTTTTCAAAATCCAAATTCACAAATATACCCTTAAAGAAAAAGAATCATTTTATGATCCAATGAAAGTTACAAGATAAATTTGTCTCTCCTTAATATTTTTAAATAATTTATTAGATAAATTTATCTTTAATTGTAAATAAATAATTTAAATTAATTGCTAATAAAAATATAAATAAAATAAATAAGTTTATCAAAATATTAAGAATGAATTAACTTGTTTTATATATGTAAGGATGCCAAATTATTTAATTTCTTTTAAAAAATAATTTATTTAGTATTATTTTTTTTATCAGAGATCAACTATTTTTCATATGTAGACTTTCTTTAAAAATTTAGAGTAAAACATTATATATATATATATTCTTTTTGTGCCCGTCCCCTGCTAAAGTTTATGCCTAGCTCCACACCTGTGTTTTATCATTTTAATTATTCATATTACTAATGAAAAGTATTTAATAAAAAAACCCTTAAACAAAGAATAGGAAAATTTGCCAAAGGTTTAAGACAGGTGGCTGCACACTATGATGGGAAAGCATGTCGGCAAAAGTACTGAAATGTCAGGAATCAATGCTTACAGACTGTGGAAAGATCTAGATCTACGGCTTGTAGGTCGCCGCCGTAACAGGAAGCGAAGGCCCTTTCGGACATATTAGTGCTTGCATACAGGGATTAAACTGAACTCTTTACAACGAGTTTTATTATTTGTGAAGGAGTAGAATTTATACCTCGTTTAATAATAAACAAGATGTAAATTAATATAATATTTTATATTTATTATTATAAATAATATTTTTTATAATTATTTTATCCTTTGCTATTTTATTTTGTAGAGATTAATCATTTATTTTTAGAGAAATTAATTTGTTTGACACAAAATTTAAAAATGATCAATTTAAATATTTTTTTTTTGTAAAATCAATTATTTTTGGTATAGGATAAAAAATTAATTTTGTTTATTTTTTTTCAAAATATTTCTAAACTCTGTTTGATTTTAGTATTTATCACATATCATTGCTAATTTTCATTTTGGTAAGAAGGAGCTAATCATTTAAAAAGACATTAGTATTTATCATTTGCTAGTTAATTTAGCAAATTAAAAATACATTTCTTCTTACATAAAAATCAAAATTCATATTTATTTTGTGAGAGATTAAAAATATATTTAAAAATAAAAAGGGAATAAATAAAATCCTCGAGACTCAAAATTCGCCTAGTCTTCTTTTCTCTTCGTGTTCAGGGGAAGCCAACCGTGTTCCTTTTCATTGTTAGCGACCGGCCATCACGTGTGCCAGCCAGCTCCTCCATCTTCTTTTCTTCTTTACCACACCACTCCACATCCATTTAATAATGCCCGACCCGCATGGCATGGCATGGCATGGAGGTGTATTCAGTAAGATTCAAGGCCAGTGGACTTCATATTTTATGATATCACATGCCCGTCCACAATAAAACTTCTTTGTTTTTGGAGTTTTCTAATACTTTAACGCCTTTTAAATCGAACTAACTACGACAATCAATAGGAGAATAGGAGAAAAGCAAAAATGCTTCATGTTGAACAACTGGAAAGAAAGGCACATCTATCTCCGCTTTGTAATTCACAAGGGCTTGTGTCGGGAGCGTAAAAAAAAAAAAAATAGATTGGGCCGTTACTAAGTTAAATCCCAAATATATTTATATTAGATGGGCCATGGACAATCGCAGTAAGATCTGATCTAGAATTGGAAGCTTCGGCTGGAATATTTTAAAACACCAAGATGTGCATAGTCTCATGTTGTTAGGGTAAATATATATGGCCGAAAATTGGGATGCAGACATAGATCAAACAATCTCACACCACGTACTATGTTGAGTCTTGTTTTTATTCGGTCATTCTTAGTTTCTAGTTTACCTTATAGTTTAGTTATTTCTTCATTGTACTCTAGTTCTGTTATCAATGAAAATCTTCATTTTTCACTAGCTCTTTGTGCTTAATGCCTTGAATTGACATTGCTCAATACTCTCTGCATTGAGAAATTCATCGACTACAAAACAAAATACCTTTTATAGTTCAAGTCGCATAAGTGTAAGGTAATCTTTGAGATTTTAAATCTTATTAGAGTCATTCTTAACCAATTTTATTTTGATCCAACAACTTGTAAGTCAAAAACAAACAAGCAAGCTGCGCAAATCAAGTAATTCGGGGCCATACAACTCAAAATTACACTAATTTTCAACAGAAATTTTGTATGCTCCAACAACGTGACGTGAATATGATTCATATTCTTATAACACTTGAAATAGTGAAAAATAAAAAGTGAGTCCAAATTAAAATGTCCAATTGTTGTTAAATATAAAACATATCCACGTGCTAATCCAGTAACATTTAAAAATTTACTATAAGTCGAAAACGTCAGTTAAAAACCAAATTTTTAGGTTTTACTACTTTGTGGTGAATCAAATACTGGTTCTGTAACGATAAATAACTACCTTGTACTAATTAAACCATTTGGATTGTTTCTTTTTTAACCCAGCTAACAGAACCACTCTCCGAAAATCCTTGATAATGACAAATTTATTTTGATTTGGCTGGAAATAGAAGAAATCCAAACAATGTGTATTTTCTGTGAATTTTCTTTATTAATTAAAAATTGGAATTTATTCTCTTCCTTTAATTTATTTCGTCTCGTGCAAAGTGCAGACGGATAAAGTTGTCCTAGGAAAGCAGCGAATGTGATCTGTAGCATCTGTCTGTTTTAGCGTTCCATCACATGCACCCAGCTGACAGTCTGACACGTCCAATTCCCTTGATGCGATGCCGTGCCATGCTGTAAAACAATTTTTTTTTTCCCACCCCTTTTCTATAGGACAATTAATTAAATAAACTAAATTAAATCAATAAAAATAGGCTCCCACAAGGCCACAATGGTCTCCAATAGGCCAATCCATCACTCAAGTCCACAAACAAGGAACAACGTTATAGACCTCATCACTTGGGCCTTATTCAAATACTGTCCTACTGGATTACCTGATCACTTCTATGGCTTATTAGCCCAACCTGCATTCTTTTTTTTTTAAGAACTGACCCAATGGTGCATAGCTTGTGCCACGGATTACGGAAGGCCCAAAAAGAAAATAAAAGGAGTGCTGATTATGACGCATTTGAATTTCACTTCCTCAATAGCCAGCCGAAACAGAGAAGGGGGTTGATTTGATCTGAGCTTGGTATTATGAATTATGAATTATGAAATGAAATTTCCGTTCCCGCTAATAAAGTATGGCTGGCAGAAGAAGCACCTATCCAGTTCCACATTCTTTCCAATTCCATGAACACATCACCATCACCAAGTTTCCTCACCCGCGCAAATCAGCTCTCTCATCAACGATGCCTCCCAATTCAAGAACATCGAATCCACGCCACCCAATCCTCTTTCAACAACCTCGTACGCCAAATGCGGCTCCATCCAGCGCTCCCTCCTCTTCTTCACAACAACCCCACGCGCCTCACACGCCGTCGTTACCTTGACCACACTCATCACGCAACTCTCACGCTCCAAGAAGCCGTTCCTTGCCATCGCTTCGCATGAGGCGCACCGATATTTACCCCCAACGACTTCACCTCCTCAGCCATCTTGCCCGCCTGTGCCGACACTACGGTAGCTACACACGGTTAACAAATGCATGCTTTGATTCATTAACACGGGGTTTGAAACTGATTTGTTTGTAGCTAGCGCGTTGCTTGACATGTACGCTAAGTGCGAGTGTATGTTCTTGGCGGAGAGGGTGTTCGATGAAATGCCCCACAGTTGGAACTCTATGGTTGTCGGGTTTTTGAAAATACAAGTTGTATTGTCGTCCTAGCAATTGAGCTGTTTGAGGACATGCTCAGAGAGGGGATTGTGCCAGAATACATTACTTTTGTTTCCGTGCTGTCGGCTTGCAGCCACACTGGACAGGTTGAAGATGGTTTTAAGTACTTCGATTCCATGGCTAACATCCATGTTAAACCTGGAATTGAACATTATGCTTGTATGGTTGACTTGCTTGGTCATGTTGGTCGGTTGGATGAAGCATGGAAATTTTTTGAGTCAATGCCAATCAAGCCTGACTCATCAGATTGGGTGGCTTTGCTCGGAGCATGTGGGAATTATGGTGATGTTGAAATAGGTAGGAAAGTTGCAGAGAAGCTTTTCATGTTGGAACCAGATAATCCAGGAAATTATGTGCTTCTTTCTAATATCTATTCACGACATGGGATGTTGGAAAAAGCTGATGAGGTCAGGCGATTGATGGGGATCAAGGGGGTAAGGAAAGAGCTGGATTGATGCTAAGAACAACACCTTTGTATTCACAGTGAATGATAGGTCACATTCAAGGACAGACGAGATTTATGAAATGTTGCAACGAGTTGAAGGAACTGGTAAAGAAGAGAAGATATGTGGCTGAGACCCAGTTTGCAACTAACAGTGAAGATGCGTCTGAAGAGCAGAGTTTTGGGTATCACAGCTAGAAATTAGCTCTTGCATTTGGTCTTCTGGTCCTCCCAACTGGATCTCCAATAAGGATAAAGAAGAATTTGAGCACTTGTGTTAATTGTCATACTGTTATGAAGTTTGCTTCAGAGATTTTTCAGTGATAGATTATTGTAAGAGATATCAGCAGGTTTCATAGATTCATAAATGGGTTGTGCTCAAGCAGAGATTATTGGTGAATGGTGGTTGAATTGAACACATTTAACAATATAAACACAACTGCTTAATTTTGGAGACTGCCACTATGCTCCCTTTTCAATTGGTGTAAAGAACAACACTGAGGTTATAACATATTCTTTGCAGTTCTTCACTTGTTGTTGGTAAGTGGCAACCATTCTTTTCTGCGAGAGACCTATGACTCATAAATCTTCAATTTTCTCTCTTTAGCCTTTAATACTTGTAAGAAAAAATTTCCTTTTAATAAAATAAAACTAACCAATTTAATTATTTTGATGCTTTTTTCATGATTTCTTAAGAGTACTTCCTCACAGTGTCCCATTGTATTCTTCTAATTCAAATCTGATTGTGGTTTATTCTTTGTTGCTGCAGAATTTCTAGTAGTTGTGTGGTTGTTTCTAGGGTACCTGGTAGGTACTGAAAATTAAACATGAAGTGTTGAACATCGGAAACCATTATCACATGTAAATATATGCACAACGATGAAAACTTGTAGAATGCATTTTCCTCATAAATCCCCCTCACATCATGCTTTGATTTCTAGTGGCTAGATTTTTTTTTCTTTACACTGGAGCTTGAAGAATATGAAATTTTCTCAACTAGGGTGTGTTTGGTTAGAAAGTAAAAATAGGGGTAAAAATTACCTAGATGAATTTCATGTGTTATTTTACACACAAAGCTCATCTAGGCAAATTTTACCTGCATTTTTAGCCCCCAACCAAACACACCCCAAGGATGTATTGATAAGGCAGTTAGTGCTAGGCAACCTATGTAGAAGGCTTGCATTGGATCAGTTTGACACTAACGCAAGTCTGCAAACTATGGAGAGCCTTATATTTGCCAAGTGACAAAACAGCTTGCATTGATTGGTAAAGGTACCTCATGCAGTCATACTATTTCTTATATGTTTCTCATGAACAAACTAGATTTAATATGTTTATCTAACCTGCTTTTATATCATGTGATCAAGTTGCATTGCTAGACTACACCGGCACATATATAATCGTATTCGTATCTGATGAACTCTCAACTTGTCTCTTTTTATTGAAGCTATATCTCGAACTAGGTAACCAGTAACCAGCAAATCAAATGGGCATTTTGTGGAATTGTTTGCAGCATCTTAATGAGTGACAACTGGAGAATAGCATATGACAGTCTGTATGTTTAAGTGCAACTAATATGGAATGTTTCTGCTGAAGAGAAGAATGATTTTCATTTGCGGAAAGGATATGCAACAATAGTTATATGTCTCCACCGAAGTAAATTTTGTTATCCTTGGTTGTGTTTGATTTTTAAATTCATCCATGTGGTCCCAGTGTGGATATTTTAATTGACTGTTTTAGAGTGACAACTCAAAAAAATCTCTTCAGATTTTGTTGTGGGATATTTTTCCTATGGATCGTTGATAGCATGACATAGTACCTTCTTCATCTGGATGCTTTCCAGTTGTCCTGACTGAACCCTGTTATTTGGTTTGAGTTGAGTTCTGTTTACTTTTAATCCCAAGCATCAAAGCATCACGGGCAGGAAAATATAACTAAGTGCAGGTGGGCACTTCATATACTTGAAAATCTGACAATTTTTTAGCTTTTTAACACAATGGCTGTCCATGTTTCTCTTCTCTCTAATGCATGATTTCTTGTTTCTTTGGAGCACATATTTATGCACAAGAACACAACGATTATGAATAAAGAAATATATTACAATTTTCTTAAGTGCTGGATGTAGCTGGATTGATGTTAAGAACAACACCTTTGTATTCACAGTGAGTGATAGGTCACATTCAAGGACAGACAGATTTATGAAATGTTGCAAAAATTGAAGGAACTGGTAAAAAGAGAGGATATGTGGCTGAGACCCAGTTTGCAACTAACAGTGTAGATGGGTCTGAAGAGCAGAGTTTGGGGTATCTCATCAAGAAATTAGCTCTTGCATTTGTTCTTCTGGTCCTCCCAAGTGGATCTCCAGTAAGGATAAAGAAGAATTTGAGGACTTGTGTTAATTGTCATACTGTTATGAAGTTTGCTTCAGAGATATTTCACAGAGAGATTATTGTTAGAGATATCAACAGGTTTCACAGATTCACAAATGGGTTGTGCTCAAGCAGAGATTATTGGTGAATGGTGATTGAATTGAAACACATTTAACAATATAAACACAACTGCTTAATTTGGGAGGCTGCCACTATGCTTCCTTTTCAATTGGTGTCACGAACAACATTGAGGTTATAACATATTCTTTGCAGTTCTTGTTGTTGGCAAGCGGCAACCATTCTTTTCGGCGAGAGACTTATGACCAATAAATCTTCTTTTATCTCTCTTTGTTCTTTAATACTTGTAAGAAAAAGTTCCTTTTAATAAAATAAAACTAACCAATTTAATTATTTTGAGGCTTTCGTGATTTTCTTAGAGTACTTCCTCACTGTGTCCCATTGTATTCTCCTAATTCAAATCTGATTGTGGTTTATTCTTTGTTGTTGCAGAATTTCTAGTAGATGTGTGGTTGTTTCAAGGGTACCTGTGGAGAGCCTTATATATGCTAAGTGACGAAACAGCTTGCATTGATCGGTAAAGATACCTCATGCAGTCATACTATTTCTTATATGTTTCTCATGAACAAACTAGATTTAATATGTTCATCAAACCTGCTTTTATATCATGTGATCAAGTCGCATTGCTAGACTACATTGGCACATATATAATCGCATTCATATCTGATGTACTCTCAACTTGCCTCTTTTTATTGAAGCTATATCTCGAACTAGGTAACTAGTAACCAGCAAATCAAATGGGCTTTCCGTGGGATTGTTTGCAGCATCTAAGTGAGTGACACCTGGAGAATAGCATATGACAGTCTGTACGTTTAAGAGCAACTAACATGGAATCTTTCTGCTGAAGAGAAGAATGATTTTCATTTGCTGAAAAGATATGCAACAATAGGTATATGCTCCACAGGAGTAAAATTTTGTTATCCTTGGTTGTGTTTGATTTTTAAATTCATGCATGTGGTTCCAGTGTGGATATTTTAATTGACTGTTTTAGAGTGACAACTCAAAAAAAATCTCTTCAGATTTTGTCGTAGGATGTTTTTCCTATGGATCATTGATAGTATGACATGGTACCTTCTTCATCTGGATGCTTTCCAGTTGTCCTGACTGAACCCTGTTATTTGGTTTGAGTTGAGTTCTGTTTACTTTTAATCCCAAGCATCAAAGCATCATGGGCAGGAAAATATAACTAAGTGCAGGTGGGCACTTCATATACTTGAAAATCTGACAATTTTTTAGCTTTTTAACATAATGGCTGTCCATGTTTCTCTTCTGTCATAATGCATGATTTCTTGTTTCTTTGGAGCACATATTTATGCACAAGAACACAACGATTATGTATTAAGAAATATATTACAATTTTCTTAAGTGCTGTTACCCTAGGCATTCTTAGGTGATTTACAGTAGATACAGAACTATATTTGTCTTACCAACATTATTAATTTAATGGTTTTATGATATCTGTTTAGTAAGGATATTTGTAATTTTGTTTTTATGGCTGGAATATTGTTAAATTGTTTGTAGCACACCATAGATTAAGAGTGTTCGACAAAAATTGGCTAGTTAGTTGTTTACACTTTACAGCAGCACCTGCTTCTATATACTTTTATCTTTTTATAATATTTATTTACTTTTAGATAAAGTCATATTTCAAAATATTTATCAATTTCATATTTTAATAAAAAAGAATTTTTTCGTTCCAATAGTATCTCTGAGTAATTGATGACCATTAATGTAACATTTTATTTTCAACTATTTAGTGTATTCTTTAATTAATTACCATTAGGATATATTATTCTATATACCATAATTTTGTATAGAAATATTTTATTACCATATTATTTATTACCTTTTTTTAATATCCGTATTTGTTTAAATTTGACAAATGGGGGGGTATGTTCCTGTGCATGCAGCGATTTAAGGTTTGGTCAATTAAAAATCCGTGCTTGCTTGATGGGTCTGGCGGTCATGTGCAGACTGCAAAGAAGCAGACACAAATTGTCTGCGGAAATGGTAGGCAGTGATAGAGCATGCTTCGTATTTATGTCCAATTTATTAGGCTCCAAGATTACAATAAATTATCAGGTTCGCTCTCCTCTTTAATCATTCAGGCAACCATTTGTTAACATTATCCTCTATCATGAGATGACGAGATTTTTTTCGGTTTCTATACATGTAAGATTTGGTTTGTGTAGCTTCTATATACTTAAGTTATACAATTCGTAGATCCAACTAATAAAAATTTGGCAGACTATTTAAAATATAAAATACTTATCCACACAGACTTTTTGCATGAAGTTTTTCCCAATTAATACAATAACATGTTTGTTTACTCAAAAATCTCGTGTATTGGACAATGATATTAATTTGTTTCTAATTTGTATCTCTTGGATTTTTGCTTGGGATCTTCGGGAAGGATGCTTGAACAGACAATTTATTTTTATATCTTCCCTACAAAGTGAAAGGTGTGGTGGATTATATTCATACAACGTATGCCCTTAGCTAACCTGTGCACTTTGTTAGATTAGTAATGTCCATGCCTCATATTTCATGGTTGTTTTTGTGCTTGACCTTGTATATTTTATTGATTATATGTATAATTCTTACCACCCAAGCCATATGTGTTCGTAATGGAAGCTGTGCCTGGTGGAGTCCAGATTCCAGAAGTAAAAGGAATAAACATTTCATTGAGTAAAAAGAAAAGATAAATAAAAGTGGAAGAGTGGAATAATATATTGCTTCTCATTTAATCTTACCTAACAATCTTTCAGAAATATTGATCGAGGGTAAAGAATAAAAAGCATTCACCCTCTTTTTGGTTTACTAAAGGATTTACCCTTTTTGTCTGGTAGTAGCAGACGTTAGGTGGAATGCAAGTTTAATTTAATTACATAATAATTGTAAATTTAAATTTGTCGATTTGGTATCGGGTGTACATATTTTTATCCTCTTGAAATGTTTCTCCTTTTTTTTTTTGGTACATTATAAGAAAATGTTTCTCCTTTTACTTCAGTCATATCAGTCGCACCCAATGTTTCTCCTATATTTCCATTAAGAAAAGTAGCAATTTAATTTTTTAATATTTAAATATAATAAAATGATGAATAAAGAAAATGAGTACCTTATTTATGTAAAATGACTGTTTGAGTCCAAAAACGAAATATTGACTGCTTGATAGTTTTAAAAAATATATATCATATTTTATTTTTACTATTCAATTATAAAAAAACAGTTTTAATTTTTGTACACATACACGTAAGGGGCGTATCTCTTTTCTCGTTTGTTTAAGATTTACCCTTTGTTATGCACAATCTAGTTCCAGATTTGTGGTATCAAGGCATTTTTATCAGAAACATGTCTGACAGTGTCCCTGTGCTTGTAAGTGGAAGTACAAGTCGTAATGGCAGTGACAAAAGAGATGAAAACACCAGCCAAAGGCCGTAGTGGACTCTTTCATGCTGAAACAGGTGTTTGTGTCCTTGTGGGACGTGACTCGCTGCAAATTCTCACCACCACAAAACATAACAAAAGAGTCACATCTGACATGGAAAGAAAAGAAATAATGATTCACGTGAATTTCACCCTTGCACGTGAAACCCACGCCGGCTGGTCAGAGTTTCAGTTCTTCTTGATGATGCTGATGATGATGATGATCACTCTGTTTGGTCAATTTTGAGACCCTCCAAAAGTTTCTACTTCCACCACTTCCTCCCAAGCTTACCGATCCCTCCCACGTATAATGTGCTAAATGGTCCACAAACAAAAAAGATGGACGCCCTGCAAAATGTGGGTCCACATTGATGGAGCCAAATCCCTTTCCGGGTCAGGAGGGCTCCAAGTGGACGCTGCCCATCTCTCATGTCTTGCCTTATGGGGTCCACCAGCTGCTCTAATGCTCGAAATCTAACCCCATTTTTGATTTGGCTGAAAGTGGCGTCTTTCCTTTTTCTGCTCCTGAAATTAGGAGTAGGGACTCATGCCATGTTAGCATGACACATTGTTTGTTAATTCACTTTCTTCACAACTTATTTTATATTATCTGTATTAATAAATGCCACTTGCATAAGTTTAAATAACCCTGTGATGATTGATGATTGTGTGTGATCTTGAACTGTTTTAAAAAGAAGTAAAACGTAACCTAATCATCAATAATTTTTTTTATTGCTCAAGGATATCTTCCAGCTAGTAGTCGGAAACTACTCCCTTTGAGTCGTAGAGATCATTGAAGTGGGTATTGTTTCTCCTAATAAAGCTCCTTCCTATATACACGGCAGGAGTTGAACCCTTGACACATGCTTAAAGGACCTAACCACCTACCAACTGTGTTTAGTACTTAATCATCAGTAATTGAAAGTCGGGTGCATGGTATTTTATTTACAATAAAATGAAGGGTATTTGCTCTAGTTTTAAAGGACAGGCAGACATCCAATACCTTAGCTGATTATCTCATTGACCCATATCTAATCGGTTCCCTAATTAAGTTCTCTGTAAATGATCAAAATTTGGCAGGCTTCCCTGATTTGTCTTGGTGGGTCAAATCTTTATCTAATCTTTCAAAGTTGGTGGTCAGGGTGTCTGCTATTATATCACTAATGATAGCATCGTGGGAAAAAGGCAACAGTAGCCTTTGTTGTAAGTAATATTTATACCTAAACAAAGGACAGCACCGACAATTCGGTCACCTTTAATTAAGGAAGCCGCAAGTAGAACTAATTTTAATATGGTATTGAATGTCCCAGATCTAAGGGTTGTTGAATTTTTAAAGAGGATAGCAATTAGTTATACTTTATGTAAGCTTATGTTTAGTCATTCATTTAATTTTCAAATGATCATTTCTAACCTTACAAAAGGCGGAAGAGACACAAGCGCGAAAAGGACACCACTGACGCCATTATTGCAAATCTAAATTGCTAACAATAAGGGAAGACCATTGCTCTTTTCATTCTATTTTTGGTCAGTTAACAAAGAGTGCGATTCAAAAGTCAATGACTTTATTAATTCCGAAATCCCGAATTTTTGAAGCTTAAACAAAAAAAAAACATCTAATTATTATTTAAACTTATCCATACAAAGAGGGTCACTGTCCAAGCAGGTAATTGTAGATACGGAAATGATTTTGCTGCGTTGAATTATAGATGCACTCGTACACAGAACCCCTCACCCACCACAACTATTAACGCGAACGTTTACCAAAATTTGCGAGGATAATATATGCAAACAAGAGTGAAACATGAACGTGAGCAACGTCATACCCTTCTTCCAAGTACACAGGACAGGGACGCAGAGAATGCTCGTTTCATTGTGGTCTCACATTATGGGAAAGCTACTCAGTACTCACCCATTTAGGGGCAATGACACAAACCATTAAAGCAGAAATTCTAAAGTAGTCACTAGTCACGTTATTTTCATCAAAACGTAACACGTAATACTTTTTATATGTAAGTTATCTTAATCTTAATTAGTATACGATTGCACAAAAATAATATTTTGAAATTGTATTAATTTTCATGCACCAACTATTGTCATCTAATTACGTTTTATCGCCTTAATAAAAGTAACTGTGTCTTACCCTTACTAATTGAAAAATTATTCAAATAAAATATTTTAATTGGATGATAGTATAAAAGCAGCTTTAACGGGAGTTTTTGAGTATCCCATTTGTAGGAGAGGGCCCACCAATTGGGAATGGGATGAAAGTGAAACTCCAACCGAGCAGATGAAAGAAGTGGGACGAGTCTCACTAACCAGTGACCATCTGAAATATACTTTTTTCTTGTTTTATATAAATGATATGGTTAGTTTGGTTTTTTTAATTTTTTTAAAATTTAAAAAAAATTAAGGAACCAAAATTGAGATTTTTTATTGGAGTAAAAATTCCACTTCAGAGTTTAAATTCAATTTTAATTTTTATGATATATTATTGATGTTGCATATGGTAGGATCAGGATACAAAATAGGATTGACCATTAGGGGACGCTCGAAGTGCATAGAAATGAAGGGGTTTTTTTTGTCAGAATTTTTTTTTGGACCCTTTTAAGAAAGATACGTGTGAGTCAGTCGCTCATGAGGACGGTGACCATTGGATATGTCCCTACAAGATTTGGCACAGTCACGGTGACGAGTGAGCCCACAGAAAACAGCAGGGAACTTAACCAGCGCGGTTAATTCGGTTAACCATGGTTAAAAAGCCCCTGAATCAATTCCAATTTCTCTTTCTTTCTCTTTCCTGTGTTTGTGTTTGTTTCTGTGTCTTGCGCCTGTGATGATCACTTGTATTTCTTTCCTCTGCAACTACTTCGCCGCCTTCTTTTGCGCCCCTTTCTTTCTGAAATTTGGGTTCCCTCTTTGTTCGAGCTCTCTCGCATCACACACTCGCTCAACTCTTCCTTTTGCGTTTCGAGAACCCCGCTCCCCCGCTTTGGAACTGTGAATGCATCATCACAATCCTAAATACGATTATTCCTTACTCCTTCATTCGGATTAGGAAACTTTGTTCGGTCACCAAATTTTGAGTTTTTGCTTTCTAATACCTTGTTGAGGATTCTACTCGCTGGTTACTGGGGTATTCAAGAAACTTCAGCTTTGACTGTGATTGGAGTTCTACATGCTTATATTATTCAGAACCGAACCCTGATTAGTGTCTAGAATACTATAATTATAATAATAAGAACAAGAAGAAGAAGAAGAAGATCGAATATTTTAATTTGTTATTATGGTCATCCTTAGTCCTTACTTTATTTGACAACAAGAAGGATTGTGCTCTCTATTATTAATTTTGTATTATATAGTTTTTTGTTTCCTGATAAGGACTGTGGCTATTAAAAGAAAGATTTAATTTTTTTTGGGTAAAAATTACCACTGTTGCTCTCCTTCTGCTTCTATTTTATAAATAATCCATATTAGCCTAGGTTGGTTCTGTCTCATAGTGTAGTTGTAGTAGTGGGGCTTGCGTCAAGTTTCCATGTCTTCAGAACCTTATTTGGGCTGTCAAAGGTGGTTCCCAGTTGACATAGGATCATGTCGGAACCCAAAATAATATTCTTCTGAGTTCTTAGCAGTGCTCCCTTGCATCACATATCGCTGGATTCATCATCATGCCTCTGCATGAGTTGTACCGCATGGCTAAAGGGAAGCTTGATTCTAGAGAGATGATGAACACCGCATGTGCACCTGATCAATCAACAGCGTGAGTTCAATGGCACCCACTTTTGTATTATGTACATGTCTTTCGCTTGTGTGTGAATTGCACCTCTTTTCATTTTTCTCATTTGATTTGATGTTTGTTTGTTGTCTCTGTTTGCTACGCATTCCCCTTTTGATTTTAACCCTGCCTTTGTGGGATTGGATGCAGACCCGAGAATGATTTCTTAGAGCTGGTTTGGGAACACGGGCAGATTTCAGTGCAGGGTCAGTCCAGTAGAGGTAGAAAGAGCCCAACAACTTGTAAGAGTTTGCCATCTCATTGCTTACCATCTCATTGTTCCAGGGGTCAGGATAATAAGGATGTAGGATATGCTAGTGCTACCAATAATAATGATATGATGAGGATGGGGAAGTTTGGGGATTTAGATAGTGGATTCAATGAACTTAGAATGCCGGTCCCATCAAGTGAAGTGGGTCTAACTCAAGATGAAGACGTGGTGATGCCTTGGTTGAACTACGGAATGGATGAGTCTTTGCAACATGAATATAGTTCTGATTTCTTGCATGAACTATCTGGGGTCACCATGAATGACCTCCCTCCCTCAAGTAATTTCTCTCTACTGGATAAAAGGAGTAGTTGTCATCAGGTATTTAGGGACTCTAACAAAAACTATTCACTTTCCAAGGGCTCTTCTGCTGCACCTAGAGAAGTTGAGAACTCTGGACCTAAAGCTAGCACAAGTCAGTTTTACCATCCATCATCAAATCAATATCAACCATCGTTTGCACCTGTTAGATCCAGGGTGTCAGATATTACTGAGAATAATGCTAGTAATGCTGCTCAGCATGCACCTTGTGGGGAAATCACGCAGATTTTCCCATCTGCCTCAAGTGGTTTTTCTAGCTTAAAGATGAGGGATAAGCAAGATCCAATTATGTCCAGCAGTAGTTCCACCATAATGAACTTCTTCCATTTTGCAAGGCCAGCCGCTATTGTGAAAGCTAATCTTCAGAACATTGGCTTGTCTTCATCAAGATCAGAAAATATTGGAAATAAGAATAAAGGTGCTGCTGCAACTGCAATCAATCCTCCTGAATCAACAAATGTTGGTTTAAGTAGTGATTGTCCTAAGGAATCAACAATGCACAAGCAGCAGGTTGTGGAGCCATCTAAGGCTGATTTGAAGCAATTGGAGCCAAAGTCTCATGAAGGGAGTGCTGCTGTTTCCAAGCAATCTGACCCTGCTTGCAAAGAAGATGTGTCCAAGATTGATCAAAATTCCAATCTACTTCATTGTGAAAGTAGCAACAAAGGACAGGAACCTGTTGAGAACATTGTGGAGCCAGCAGTAGCCTCTTCATCTGTTTGCTCTGGCAATGGGGCCGAGGGGGGCTCAGACGACCCAAATCAAAATTTGAAGCGAAAAAGGCGAGACATTGAGGACTCTGAGTGCCACAGTGAAGTTAATATCTTAGAATTACACTGTTGTACATGTTTATTGGTTTTGATAGTGTTCCTCTATTAACCCAAAAAATGAAAATTTTCTTACAGGATGTTGAGGAAGTATCAGCGGGTGTTAAAAAGGCTGCTTCAGCACGAGGAGGGATGGGTACCAAGAGAAGCCGTTCAGCTGAAGTGCATAATCTATCTGAAAGGGTTAGCCAAGACCATCTGCTATTTGTGTGTTGTTACATACAACACAACAAATTTTCCGTCTGAAGTGTATGTCATGTTGCTTCTGATTGTATGATCATAATTTGTGATTTATTTGTACAGAGGCGAAGAGACAGGATCAATGAGAAGATGCGTGCATTACAAGAACTCATACCAAATTGCAATAAGGTTTACTTTTTTCGTTTTTCACTTTTGCCTCATAGACCAGAGAAACTTTATAACATATTTGAATGTTTATTATCAGTAAGGATTTAAAGTTTAAGTAGATTTGTTATTGAATGTAGAAGGTTTTGTCAAAGTATCGGAGCTTATGGCCAATATATGCCATTACTGAAGCTCAGCTTTTGTTTGCTGGGTTTCAATCCTCAAATTGAATATCATTCTCACTAAAATCTATCATAAAAATAGCAGAAGTTCAACGCCTTGAACATAAACTATTAAAATACTTTGTATATATCATTATCAATAAGAGATTCCCCCACAACATTGCACTGACAATAGTCTTTCACCTACAGTAAAAGCTTTTGATTTTTTTGAAAAAAATAGGTACCACCATATGGTTAACTGATAGTGTAAAACTTTGTACACATTTCTCATTTATTTGGTTTTTCTGACTTGATATGTATAAGGTGGACAAAGCTTCAATGCTGGACGAGGCAATTGAGTACCTCAAAACACTTCAACTCCAAGTTCAAGTACTCTCTCTTTCCCCCTTCTTCATCTTTCCATTCATCCTTTGAATGTTCAGTTTTCAGATTTTACATGATTCAGTTATAGCATGAGATTGTTTCCTATCTTTTTATGCAGATTATGTCAATGGGAGGTGGTTATTTTATGCCTCCAATGATGTTACCTGCGGGAATGCAACACATGCATCCACCACACATGGCTTCTTTTCCCCCCATGGGTGTTGGCATGCAAATGGGGTTGGGAATGGGTTACGGAATGGGTATGCATGACATCAATGGTGGATCTTCTAGATTCCCAATGATGCAGGTGCCCCAAATGCAAGGAACTCATCTTCCAGTTGCACCTATGTCTGGGCCCGCTGCTTTGCTTGGAATGGGAAGATCAAATCCTCAACTGTTTAACCTCCCTGGTCAGAGGCTAACAATGCCAATGCCAATGCCACGGGCTCCAATATTTCCTATCCCAGGAGAGCCTGTCGTGAACTCATCAGGCATCGGACTAAATGCCTGTGGAAAAGCAGGAGTTATGGAAAATGTGAATTCAGCTTCAGCCTCTAGCTTAAAGGATCCAATGCCAAATGCAAACTCACGAGTTGTGCAGAATACCAATGGCTGTAACTCAACAAGTCAGATGACTACGCAGGTCCGTTCAGTGATAGATGTCTTGCGGTTTCACAAAATATGTTTCTTTGTTGGTATTAAGTGTGCATGTGTTTTTGCTTGAAGACAATGAATTAGGATCCTCGCATGTTGATTAGTAGCAGGAGAGGTTTTAGGTAGAAAGACAGACAAAGCAACTATAGGCCTGCTATTATTATGCAGGTGCATCAATTTTGCTTGTGTTGTAACATTTTCCTCTCATATTAGTGAGTAACAGAAGAGCATCTGAGCCTGAAGACAATAAAACTGGCTGATAATATTTGTTGATAAATATGCACATTTCAATCCTTCATTCCTTCCTTCCTCCTTCCAAATTATCTTTTGTCATGTCAGTTTTTCAATTTGCTGAACTTCTAGTTAAAACACTTTCTGATGTTTTGTATTCGTTTCTATTATGCTTATGCTAGTGTGAAGCTACAGCTGGCAGAGTTGAACATTCAGCTTTGGTGCGTAACACTGGTCCTCATGCCTGCGAGGCCAAAGACGGTGGAACTGTTAATGCGGTCAAAGAGGATAATAACCTTGTGATTGATAAATCTTGTGGGTTAGTATCAGTCTTTATGCATGCACAAGCACGACTTCATTTTGCCTTTTAACTCTAATATGTTTCATGTTGCAACAACTCACAGTTAGTTGTACTTGCAGGTTATGACTGATGCTCCTGACTGGCTAATAAAAGAACTCAGGTTTCTGTAAATGTGAGTCGAAATTCTATTATCCATGCAAAGATTCAATCTAGATAGAACCACAGAGGATACTTGAGAGTCATTGAGGTTGACCCGTCCCCATAACAATTGCACTGGGATCCTTGTTTCTGGACTCACGAAATTACAAATATTTCGGTATCTTTGGAGACGATACTTGTTTGTACATTAGCTGAGCATAAAAAATTTTCAAATATCTTACCAAATTGTGTCCTAATGTTTGATTCAGATCTTTCATAGTGATTCTTTGGTTTTAATCAAATAATAATATTTTTTTTTTCCTGAGACACAGTAAATCCTTTGATGGCTCCCTTCCCATTCCCATCCTGCAAAATTAGAGAAACAGAAAAGTAGTGCTGCATATAGTTTTTAAAATGGGAAAAACTCTACGTTCTTCTGGCTACCAACACACGGTTGACATATACTTGTTAATCAGAGAGTTCGGATTCAAGAACAGTTAAGTGTTTTTGGGATCTCAAATATTCGAATAAGATTATTTTCGATAGTAGGATACTTGTGGGAAGTTTAGAAAAAAACAAAAGAATAGTACCCCTGGCCACTAAGGTGAAAACACCAGACACGGTCACACGGCTAGGACTGGAGCGTGAAAGAATTTCTACAAAAATAGTAGGCGCCCGAGTGGTTGGTTTTGTTCTTTTATTCCCGCATGTCGCACTGAGTCCTGTGAAATAGGTTGTTGGTAAATCATGATTATCTATCTGTAGTTTTCACGTCTGTCTTCATGCCTCTTACGAGTTTGTTATGTTGAACGGCCATGACATCCTGTGGGCGAGAAATTCCCGGACTTCGTTTGCTCATTCCATTCCATTACCCCATGATGCCCTTTTCCTTCCCATTATACTTCAACCGGACAACAAACAAGTCCTTATTTTCTGGGGAGCCATTTCGTAATGTTAAATATTAGTATTTAATTAGTCGTATTTTACACAACTAACCAAAACGGCTATAAAATTTGCGTGAAAAAAGAATGTTCGCGGGTTGAGCCAATGCTCTCCTAGCCAGTGAGAAATATGGACGGACACAATCAAGGATTAGGACTAAAGCAGCTATGCAGTAAATAATCAATAGCAGGTAACCATGTATTGAGGTAATATTTGATGACGATCGTTGCAGAAAGTATTAGTCATTCATTATAAGCCACCATCATTTAGCTATTTTAACAACAATCAACAGCACAATAAGTATACCCGAATGAATAAATAAAAAAGAACAATTAAAAAAACGAAAAGAAAAAAAAAAAAACCTCAAAATTTACAGTACTCACTACTCTGTTTAAAGCATGGCCTAAACTTGTGTGTAAACTGCACTCTCCACCCCCTTTTGCATTCAAACAAAATCAAGAGAATAATAATAATAATGTAAAAACCTCAACATGTATGCTATTATGCATCACGAGTCACGACAATGAGAAATAAATCATCTGATCTGACTAAATTCTGCAAATATTTTCATTCATCAGCTTATCCAATCCAATCATTTGACTTTAATATCACCTTTGGCTTCGGTCTTGGAGGTTGGCGATTTCCCAATGATGGCTTTCTTTGCTTTCACCAGTGACTGTTTGACCTTTGACAAAATGTTATTTGATTGCTTCTGAGCTGGCTTGGCTGGAGTTTCCTTAGGAATAATAGTGTCCTTGGATGTTTTTGTTGCATCACTCTCCTTGGTTGTTTGAACCTCGGTTTTCACAGGCTCCTCAGTTTTCACTTTCTCTGCATTGTCCACACCAGTTTCAACAGGTTCCTCTTCCTTTTCTTCCAATTTGGATGCCAATGTTTCTCTAACTTGTTCGCTGACACTGGCAGCTATTGCTCCTTCATCCACCTTCGTGTCAGGTTGTCCTTGTTTCTCATTCTCAACTGCAGATTTCTCATCTGTTGCATTCTCCGTCTTCACTTCCCCTGCTTCTGTTGTAGCTGTCTTTGTTTCATTCGGTTCCTCAACCTTCTTGACTTCCACCACTGCTTCTCTTGAGGGTTCTTCAGGTTTAGCTTCCTCAACACTGATTGGAGCAGAAGACTCCTTCTCCTCCTCAACTTCAGTTTTAGCTTCCTGATCAACGGAAGGTTGATCACGATACTTCAAAAAACCATCAACTTCTTTTGATACCCCTTCAGTCTCATCGGTGCATGCTTCTTGAACAACCTTTTCTGCAACTGCAGGAGAAGATTCCACCACATTCTCAGTAACTGCTTGAGCTTCCTTATTCAATGAGACTTGTGCAATATTTTCTGTTATGCTAGTTTCCTCCGCTTTGTCAGTTTTCTCATCCTTCAATGATATTGGCTCCTTGATTGTAACATCTAAGGTCTCCTTAATCTCAGCAAGTTCCGGTTTCTCTTTGTTCGCAGGCACTGCTGCTTCTAAGTTTGAGTTGCCAGTCTCTTTCACTGCCTCAATCTCTGACTCTTGGGGAGGCTTAACCTCAGCTGTGCCACCTTGTTTCTCTGCACTTTCACATTCTGTTTGATGGATAGCTGTCTTCTGCTGCTCCTCTTCTTCCTCTTTTTTGAATGATTGCTTTTCAGCTTCACTTGGGTTTTCCTTGGTTTCAGTAACAACCACAGGTTCTGCTTTCTCTGTTTCTGTGGGCCCTGCTTCGTAGTTGTTCGTCTCCTTTGTTACCTCTGCATCAATTTCTGGTTCCCTGGTCTTTCCCTCAGCGGCATCACTCTGTTTCTCACTACTTTCAGCTGAGTCGTCCCGGGTTGCAACTATGGTTGGTTGCCCAGCATCTTGTGGTTTTTCTTGGGACTTCTCTTCTGTTTCTTCTGATTTTTCGTTAACTTCTGTAACCAAGGGCTCAGGGTTCTGCACTGCATCACTTGGTTTATCATTAGTTTCAGCTAAGGAGCCAGAGTCAGACACTTCAACTGTGTTTGGTTTCTCAGCATCATGTGGCTCTTCTTGGGATTCCTTTTCAGGTTCCCCTGATTTTTCCTGAACTAATTCTGTAACCACAGGTTCAGGATTCTCAGTTGATTCACTCTGTTTTTGCATGCTTTCAGCTGAGGGGTCTGAATCAGAAACTGCAACAGTGCTTGGTTGCTCAATCTCTTGCAGTTTTTCTTGGGATTCGTGTTCTGGTTCTTCTGTTTTTGCGTGCACCTCTGTGACCACAGGTTCAGAATTCTCTGTGGCATCGATCTGTTTCTCATCGGTTTCAGCAGAGAGGTCAGAAACTTCAGCCGTGTTTGGTTGCTCAACCTCTTGCGGCTCCTTTTCTTGCTCTACTGATTCTCCCTGAACTTCTGTGACCACGGGCTCGGGGTTCCCGATGGCGTCACTCAGTATCTCATTGGTTTCAGGAGATGGGTCAGGAATTGCAACTGTGTTTGGCTGCTCAGCCTCTTGTAGCTTTTCATCAGATTCCTTCTCTTGTTCTTCTGGTTTTTCCTGCACTTCAGTTTCTATAGCATCATGCGGTTTCTCACTGGTTTCAACCAAGGGGTCAGAAACTACTACTGTGTTTGGTAGCTCAGCCTCTTGTTCTTTGTCTTGGAATTCCTTTTCTGATTCCTCCGCTCTTTCCTGCACTTCTGTAACTGCAGGCTCAGGCTTGTGTACTTCTTGGGAACGTGCTTCCAAATGCTCAGTTTCTTTCAAAACTTCTGCTTCTGATTCTGTTACAGGGTTAGCCTCAGCCATGTTGCTTAATTTCTCATCAGTTTCAACCAATACTCGAGGAATTTCGGCTGCCTCCGGCTGCTTCTCATCCTCCTTTTTGATGGATTCTGTGGGTGGTGACTCTTCTGCCTGGCTTTTGGCTGCATCAGGTGCTGCTGGTTCAGTGACAGTAGTGGTCTGTGCATCAGGAATCAGTTCCTTCTCCTCATTCAGATTGTCTGCATCAGGTGCCTCTGATGATGGAGCACCATCAATCTGTTCTACAGCTGCAACAGTAGGTTCAGCCTTCTTCTCATGTGCTTCTTCTGCATTGGAGGAAGGGGCAGCTGGATCTTGTGCATCCTCAACCTTGTCTTCATGTTTCGGATTTTCTTCAGCTGAAGCCTCTGCTGCAGGAGAATCTTCAGGCTTTTCAGCTTCTGCTACAGCATGCTCAACCTTCTTCTCATAACCTTCGGGTTCTCCTGTCATGGAGGAAGCGGTGGCTTCACCTTGTGCATCCTCAGCCTTCTCATGTTTCTCTTCATTTTCGTTGTGCAAAGGAACGCTCTCTTGTACATTAGCTACTTCCTCAACCATCTTCTCAATTTGCTGTATAGTGAAGGAATAAAATCAATGATATTAAAATCAGGAGTAACCACTGAAGATACGCACTTATACATTTTAGGCATTATCAAAAAGGGATGGAAGTAAAGCATATAAAATCAAACTAGGAAGCTTCTTACTAACATGCTAAAAGTTAAAACTAGCAGAGAATGTGAGAAGCACAAATATAGGAGAAAGCAGATGTTGGTAAATCTTTGGTCTAGTGCTGCTCATTTGCTTTATTCGTTCAAAATTTACAAGTTTGCAGAAAATACACAAGATAACAAATATTGTTAAAAAATTAAAATGCTGGAAAAATATGCATACTGCATGATTCTTACGTGTGTAACACTCAAAGCCAAAAGAACCTCTCGTGAGAGGAAAAGATGTCATTGATTTTTTTTCTAGCTTTTCACTATTGGGCCTTGATTCTGCACCAAATCCATATCTACTGAACTTAATTCTCTCTGATAAGTAGGAACGTACATATGGTGAATGCATCTTACGAATTAACAAAATTGGGCCCTTGTACGATTATCTCTTAATCAAACGAGGAATCTTTCTTACACAACACAATTATCTACAGCAGGTGTATCTATTGAATCAGGACTTAAGGTCAGAGATATTGATCCTATTCTCCATTTTTTTCCCTTCAAGTTTTTCATAGTGAGTTATATACTTATATCTCTAACTGGGGATTTGCTAGAAAAATAAAGGAAATAGATAATCATCAAGAAAATTCGTCCATAGTAACCCATTAAGACATTAGAACAAAAAAGATACTTAAACTTGATAAAAGTAGCTCCTGCCTATAACTTGAGCACAGAAAACACCTGAAGGAAGTTAATGATCATATTATGAGCTCTAAGCCTTGGGAAAGGAACAAACCTCAGGAGTAGAAGAATGGTCAGGTGCAGCAGCATCAGTAGCCATGATGGGAAGTGTTCAAGAGCAAAGTGAACCTTCTAAGCAGTTGAGAATTTGAGGTGGAGAAACAAAGGAATTAGTTAGAGGAATAATATGGTTGGTAACAACTCCAAGAAAAAGGAGGAAAGCCAGTTCAGCTTTAGGGAACAACAACACTTTGGTTTTCCACACAGAGAAAAGAAAAGAAAAAAATAAAGGCAGAAACAAGGGATGTTTTGACAGACTGTATCACATGAGCTGGTATGGTCTCAATGATTCATGAGGATTAGGATTGTGCTGCCACTAAAGTTTTACCATTAAAAACAAAATATAAAAGTATAAAACTGAAAAGTTGATCCATATATATAGCTAGCTATACGTGAGCAAATGTTATTTCAACATTTAAAGATGAATATCTAAATTGGATAAGTGTTCAAATTGAACACTCTTTTTGTCATTATTAGATGTGATAGTGGCCTCCAATTTTTTTACCAATTCATTACATCTAATAGTTATCGAGTAAGTGTTTCAATCCATCACTTATATATGTTAAAATAACAATACTACTATTTATTTGTGGATGTTGTGGCTAAGTAACAAGCTAGCTTTATTGGATTGGAGGGCACCCAGTGGGTGACTACTCACTGCATTTAACGGTCGAAAATATTAGGGCCCCCGTTTCAAACTTGATATCCTTGCTTGTGGTTCATAGGATTCCCACTCCATCATTAAACCTCTAATCCTAGCTAAAGTTTAGCACTTAATTATGAAAATGATGGACTGAGTACTAGCTAGTCGCCATTTTTAGGCAAGGACAAGAGGAAACTTCATGTAACCAAGACTTCTAGCCAGAATCAACGTGCAGGAGTTTTTGTTTATACATTATTTCGTATATATATCACTTTTTTTTTTTTTGATATCGAAATCTCATACAAAAATGGATTTTTAATTTCCTTATGCGAGACCCACACCCCCTGCAACTGCAAGAATTTGACTAATCCTATATATAAAAATTAAAAAAAAAATGGTGACATGAACGATTGTAATTTGGGAGTATGAGGATACATCACGAATAGTTGCATTAAAAGTTCACCGACTTCATGATTTCAGTAGGAAGTTATCTGAAAGTTGAATATGCTTTTTGTAGG
>JAVHNL010000512.1:0-50000 GCA_031216105.1 Dalbergia cultrata
AGCTTATGGTTCTGAAGTTGTTGAACCAAATACTATTAAGTCAATTGAAAAGACCATCATGAATCCGTGCTTCCTTAACACATTTTGCTTTCATACTACAATAAATTGGCCTCCTCAAAACCAATGTGGTACCTGCAATCCTACGACACCAGTGTATAAATTCCTGAGGGTATGCCCACCAGATACGTCAATCCTATAATTCCAGGGGAGACAATAATTAGCACTAATTTAAGAACAATTAGCCTGTAATGATGGTGGAAATGGCATTGAAAGCATGAAATAATGGGGTTTACTACTTACGCATCAAGAAACAACCCAGCATCACTTAGACACTTCACTTTGGTGGTCCTTGGAAACAGACCACGAAACTCATCACAATGTATAATAGTAGCAAGGCCGCCAGCAGAGCATCCGGAAAGAAGAGCCTGAAGCAAATCAGAAGTACATGTTACATAGCACAAGAAGAAAGATCATCAAAGTAGCATTATATGTGTGCACAACCTGCTTGGCAAAACGCATTCCCTTTGACATCAAATCTTCCATCGCAGCTGTCCAAATACGCTGTCCTCTGAATTGCAGTTGTGCAGCCTGTCTCAGCAGATATTACATGCGAGTAAATCTTATGTAATAACCATCACTCATGCAATTTTTTGCTTTAAAAATTTTAGTATCTAAAGCTAACTTTTATCCATAAAAGATAAACAGAGGATGTGAAAAATTAGGTGAACTATTCGAAGGAAGTCGGCAAATTTCATTAGGACAGAAAGTAGACAGTTAAACAAAAGCAAAATATTGCATTCTTTAAAGCAATGTCTTGTAAAAATATTCGCCAAAATTTAAATAAGCTACCCATAATCTTTAGGGTGGTTGATCACATGGGAAGTATGAAGATAGAAATTTTGGAACAAAAATCACTATACATTTTCTTCGTACAATAAAACATGTGAAGGTAGAACATAAAAGCAGCAACTTCTAGCCATTTCATCTTCTTGAAACCACAGTACACTTAAAGTATCATTTCAAGAATGCCAAGACATCAAACTTTACCTTATCTTCACCATCACCAGCAAATGAGGCACCATCACAATAACGAAGCTTTACTCTGTTCCAATTGAAAAAATCTGCAAAATAAGAAACAATAACACGAGCTAAACAGCTAACGCGAAAAAGAGAACAACAGAATTTGAGTGGTCCATGTAGCAGTTCAATTGAATGGAAACCTGGATTTTCTTCACGTTTATTGCTGAGTATTCCTATGAAAGGTATCTCCTTTTCCATGAATGTTGATGATCCGCGCCGTGTTTTCTTGCGATAAACACAAGTTCTAATATTATTACACCATCCTCCTCCCTGCCACAGGATTTTCACTTGAACATCACTCCAGGGAAGAAACTTGATCAACATAATGTTTTTAAAAGCAATCAGTGACAGTTAATTTGGAAATCCGAAAAGTTTTATTTCTGAATACTCCTTTCAGTCATGTCATGCCACAAAAATTGGATTCCAGCACGGCACACAAGAAATCCTACTGAAGTGCCAAAAGAAGATTCATCATCCTTATGTAATATTATATACTCTAAAATTGCAAGAGATATTTTATTAGTTCAATTTTGATGCACTGAAATTGTAAAACTTGTTTATACTGTCATCCAATCAGAATTTCTCATTTACATCACTTTTCAAGTGGTAGATATGAAGCTCGACAACTTTTGTTGATGTGGAAATGTATAATTGGATGACAGTATATAGGAATTTTACGCTGATAGTGTACGGCAATTAAACTCATCTTATTTGGTATTGAAATCTTAATGGAACATAAAATGAAGCAGTAAAATAAGAAAGATCTAGTGAAACCTCTAAATTAATAAGCCAGCTGTTTGCCCCAGATCCATATCCCCTATGCAAATGATAACCAGGTAATGTTCCATCCAAGCAGACTGCCAGAGCGAAAAAGGGAAGTATATTTAGCCAAATTAAAGGCAACAAGTTTCAAATTATTGTCAAAAACTGTGGCTTTACGAATGCTAGTTTCTTTACGCAGTGACGTTCACATTTTCAGTTAATTAACGAATAGTTCACGTACGCAAGGCTAATGAAACACAGTGACAGGTTTTCAAAAAATAGAAGAGGTTGGTTGACAAATAGGCTAAACTAGTAGCCAAATGAACTAAGAGATCGGCTAAAGAACATCAGGGAAGAGAATCATTGGCGTACATGCATGATGTATACAAAGAAAATGGGGCAACAAAAATGCTAGAGCATAAAATTTCACAAACAAAACTAGTAAAAGACTAAATTATTAAAAAGGAAATACAAAACCAATTGCCAATTAGATAAAGTATATTCTAAATAACAATCAATCCGTTATTATTAAAAAAAAGAAAAGGCAGTGTTTCTATATATGTTTGTAATGAAGACAAGTAAAGTAAGCAATTGTAATTCTATTTGTTTTGTACACAGGCTTTTGCTCATAAAATGAGAAGAAGATTGTACTTAGCATCAATTCAATTTGTTTGACTGGCAGGAAATAATGAAGGTTGGAACAAGATTGTAGGCTGTAGTTTGTACCTGCTCCTTTAGCTGCAGCAGTTTGAATAAGGGTGAGCCCAACGAGCAGAGGATTCCTCCCAGCCCCAGCCCAAGATAAGGATGCTTCAAGTTCATGAGCCTCCAATAGGGACAGCTCTGTTTCATTGAAGTGATCATATTCATATTCATGTCCTGCAAACCCATCAACCCAGTTGCTAATGAAAACAAGTCCTATTGCAATGCCAACCCAAAAAAGCTGCTTCGCCATGCTCTCTTTCTCTTCTGAGGTTGCAGAACACAACACTGCACTTGGCTACTGGATGGAGCAAACAATGCACAGAAAGCCAAATCTGTCAATAGCAACAAAAGAAAGCCATTTTATTCAACATGCTTTGCCCCTCTTAAATCTCGGAGTTAATTGAGGAAGAGTTCAGAGGCAATGAGAGATAGATAATAATAATAATAATAATGGAAGAAGAAGAAGAAGTGGGGACATCTACGAAGAACAGTGTTTGCCGGGCTTTTTAAGGTTTTTACTAAGGCGGGCACGTTTGGAATCTAACAAAGTTTTAAGATTCGAGGAAAAGCTATGTAAAAACCTTATATATACCATTCTTGCCACTGACGCTCTCTACACATCTTTTTCACGTTAATTTTGATCTGTCGTTATTATTGAATGAAGCTAGCTATAATATAATAGTATATGTGAAAAGTTAATTTAATTCTGCGCAAATCAAATAAACTTATGAAGAAATGAAACAATAAATGCGGATCGAAAAAATAGTGGTGACTAGTTACCACCATGTTCATGGGATTACATATCAATCAAGTGGTTTAGTTGTAGGAAGCAAATCGTAGAGGCAGTGTTTGGCCTTATACAATAATTTCTTCGGTGAGAGCACGAAAGAAGGCGGTGAGAGCGGTCGTTGTATGGACTGTTCTGTGGTTCTTTTATAAATGGTCATTAATCGATCTTCTCCTTGGCCCGAATTCAAGCTCGAATTCACTCTAATAGTAATAGTCTATGGGTACGTTTTATGATTTTTCCCAATAATTAGACGCAATGGCAAGTGTGGAATCTTGAAACGAACAAATTTCAATTTTATTTTTTATTTGTCTTTCTTTCTTTTTAGGCATTAGGTACGAAACTTTTGCTTAGCGGGAACAACTATGCGTTTCTTTTCATTGTCCAATGCCAACACCAAAGGTTGAGGTACTTTTTTGTAATATTCACTTTCAGATATCTCATTTAAACACTTACTCCATTATTATTGGATGAGATGAATGAATAAGGATGAGTATAACTCACTATCTCATCTAATAGTAATATAGTAGGTGTCTGGATGGGACACCTAAAAGTGGTATTAAAATAGTATTATTGTAATTTTTTGGGGTGTAGCACCGAGATTAAGGTTAAGAGTGATTTAGTCGTGATTAGTACTATTACAAACGGCGCCTCAGGCACATTAGTGACATGAGGCGCAGCAGCACGAGACTCCAGCCACCACCGCGCTACCCAAGATAATACTCCGTTGCGTGTACGCATCTTATCCGTATCTACGCCATCAATTCAATCCAATTCTCTCCAAGACTCAATTGTGCTTATCAGTTTGTGTGTTGTGCCTACACTTAAGACATACATTCACTCAACTAACACCCCTTCTCCAATCTTAATTAATTAGTTCTATCCACTTGCATGGACAAGAGCAAACCACATGTTTTGATTATATATATGATTGTTTAATTTTAGTTCTTCACAATTCATTGGTAACATTTTTTGCATAAATTATTTCACATCAAATATCACTGTCTCTTCAATAATTAAGACAGGCCCATTGAGATGAAAAGCAAAAAAAGAAAGAAAAAAAAAACGTGAATACCTATTTATTCATGCTTAAATCTTGAAAAATTATTCGTATCATTCAGAAACATATATTTTTAATAAAGCTAGTAATTTATATTGGAGGAAAGCAACTACTTATAGTACGAAAAATGACCCAACTGACCCTTATTTTCGCATCAAAGGGTAGCGGGTTGGTCAATTATAAATGATTGATAATGTTGTGTGATCTCGTGCAGTAGACACAAAGATTAATGGTACGGTGAAGCCCAATTCACGGTCATGAATCATGATCCTCACCACACCACAGCTAATAAAGAAGAACGGGTAAGATAGCGGGGGGCATGTGAGAGATCTATGTCCCGTAATCACATGCGTGATGCATATATTTTAGAATAGTTGGCAAGAAGAGAAGAGCGCGCACACACACATACAGCTAGCTAGCTATCCCACAAGTTTGCTGTCATGCACAAACAATCGAGCATGCACTAATTAAGGCAATGATGTGAACTACAACTACAAAAGTTGAGCTAAATTAAAAAGGGAAGCTAAAAGGCAGAAACAGCAGCGAAATACATAGAAGGGGGCAAGCAAATCTAGTTCTCTCTGGCGTGCATCTAGCAAGAGTACCGGACAAAATCTTTTATGTACATGAACCAAATTTTGTACAAAACATATAATTAATCTTCAATGGCTTACAGCCCCAAAGAATAACACACGCAAAGAGACTTCAGTTAGAATTTTGGCGAATGGCAATCCTTCGGGGATGGTATTTTATTTTTATTTATTTTTTGTCCGTAATAACTTGTATGTGTTTCATTTTTTTATTTTTTATTTCTTGGTTTACCTAGCTAATTCTTTGAGCTGAGAGCTCCTCTAAGTGATAAATCTCTGACCATAAAATATTTTCCATATAAATCGTAAGGAATTGAACTCCTGAGTAAATGTCTAACGAGCACAATTAGCTACTAACTATGTTAGGTCTTCTCATTACACGTATGTGTTTCTATTTGACTCATTTTATCCAAAAAGTGGGTCTTATGTTTATCTTTGCGAGCACTTTTTTTTTTCTTTTTTTTGAGTAATTTATACTTAGCTCAGGTTTAGTGTAATTACATGTATCACCCCTCTATTTTAAAAAACTATCATTGATCTCCTATAAGATTTACTAGAATTACATTGATTTCCCCTGCAGATACTTGTTCATTAATTTAAGTGATAAAAAAGATAAAATAGAATACACACATAATTATTAATAAAAAATTATAATATTTTAATAATATTTAACACATCCATTGAATAAAATATTTTTTATCATATAAAAATAATTTATAATTATAACTTAAGATAAAATGTACTTTTTTATCACATACAAAAACTTATAATTATAACTTATGATGAAAAAAAGTATTCTAGTTAATATAGATATCAAATATTGCTAAAATATTATAATTTTATCATTAATAATTATGTATATACCACATTATTTTTTTATATCACTTAAATTAACAAATTAGTATATACAAGGGAGGTCAATGTAATTTTAGTGAACCTCAAGGGAAATCAATGATAATTTTGTGAAATAGAAAGATAATGAGTATAATTACATTAAATTTTGAGATAGGTTAGTGTATTTTTTTTTTTTCTTTCATTCTTTGTGAGCTCTGAAAAGTGGGTTCATGATGGCTGAGTTTTTCGTTCTTTAAGGGCCGTAACGGCTCCTATTTTATGGGGTTCTATCTGATCAGTTCAGATGCATTGTCCTCCACCTTCTCCTGGCACTTTTGGGCCCAATACTAATCAGATTTTCGGGTTAACAAGAATGTCGTAGCTTGCAAACATCACATAGGTACCACTGCCAACTACAGGCCCATTTAAATTCATCACCTACAACTACGGTTGTGTTTGAGTAATTGGAGAAATTTGATTTTATCAATTTCATATAAACGTCAATTTTTTTTTTCTTTTGTAATGTTCAGCCAATTTAATTTCATCTGGTGCTAGCATATGTGACCTGAAGTTCCGGTTGTGTTTGAAGAATTGGAGATATTTTAGTGTTACGAAAAGTAGTTAGTTTTTACTTCACAACGAAAACCTCTTGGGACAAGGAATTCTATGTTTGAAAATATCGACCTAAAATGTTTCGTTTACATAATGTAAATCCCCCTAAAATTATTGGGAAAAAGAGACGGTGATTATAAAATTTAGAAACATTATTTTGATTCATACTTTATAAAATATTATATCAATATATTCATATTCATCATTGAATCATTGAATGAGGTATAAAATCTAAATTAAGTATGGATCTATATCCAATTTAAAAATTAATAATAATGTATTAACATGATATCTCATAAAATATAAGTAAAAATAACACTAATTCTATATTAAAATAGAATGCTGGAACGCTATCAGTACGACAGAGGGGTGAGTGGCTTGTGAGAGTGATGAGTGTAGCGTAGCGTCAATGGATTGGGAGCGAAACGCGACGAGAACGGTCACGTCGTGGTCACATTCCTAAACCAAATCCAAATGTCAATGGAATTTTCCGTTCTCTTTTTTGTCCAGTCTTTTCGGGTGGAACGCCTTGTCACTTGCCAGTCACCACCCAACTTTGCCCCTCCTTTACAGCACACCACACAACAGCCAAACATCCTTCTCTTTTCTCTACCTCATCACGAGATAAATAACTAGCTATTCACAAAATCAAGAACACACTCTTCATTTATGTGTCATTACTTTTATCAAAAGAAGAAAAATAACTATTTAAATTGATACTATGAACATACACAAATCATCAATAATTTTCTAAAGAAAATGATTTACACAATAATTTAATTATTTACAATTTAAAATGAGTTTTAATTTAAAAAGCTAATCCACATTTTAAAACAAATTGAAAAGAATAAATTAGCGGTCATTTTAAATATTAAAGAATTAACTAGCGTGCAAGGTTTTTAGAAAACGAACATGATATCTCGAACATCTATTTGATTGTTTACTTTTAGTAATTGAATTATTCATGCTCATCGATGTGTTGATTCTATTATCCCGTTCGTCCATGTTACTTATAGACTCACCTTGCAGGTTCTCTATCCACTGATTCCATTCAAAAGAGTTTACGCATGTAATTGACCAGAGACTTACCTTTAAGGTTCTTTATACATTGATACCATTGAACTTTTTTATTCATGTTGGATACATACAAACTTACCTTTTATGTTCCTTATTTGACTGACTATTTTAAGTATTAATTAACTAACGCTCAAAAGCCAATTACAAGTGCAGGTCAATCAACTTACATGAAAAAAGGGAACAATCTTAGAAAAAGGAAGGAAAAAAAGAAAAAAGAAAACTTCTAACCTCTGAACACAGGAGGGGACATAGATTGTGGCAGAGCCAACAATATCAATCAATCATACAAGCACACATGTACCGTAAGAGTTATTTCAACCACTACCTATTTCCATTCAACATCCCAAGCTTTAGTAAATAAATAATAACAGCCTCGTGCATATATTATATAGTTCTATTCTAATGATCCATTCTCTTTTGCTATAGGGTCCCCTCAATCTTGGTCATTTCCACCACTCTTGGCCTCCCATTCTTGATTTCTCTCAACCATTAAAACCTTCATATTTGGGCCAGATTTCTGGTCTTCAGATTTGTACTTGTACCTAGAGGCCCAGTAAAGGTAGTTGAAAAAATTAAGGCAACTAAGTGTGGCCAAGAACCAATAGAACAGGTTCAGGTTATTCTGATTTAAATCAAACCCATGCAACCATCCTTGTTTGGTGGGAGTGACCCTTTTAGTAACTGCATTGATGACATTCACAAAGACGGTACTCAAGAAGTAACCAAGAGACGTAGACAGCCATGTGAAAGAGGTTGACAATGATTTCAGGCCTGCAGGTGCTTCCCTGTAAAAGAATTCCAAGAGTCCTACAAGTGTGAACATGTCTGCAATACCAAATATACCATATTGGAAGGAAAGCCAAAATAGGCTTATGGGTTTTGAAGGGTCTTTTCTTCCTTGGTCTCTTCTTTTTACTTCCACAATCCCAGCTACTGCCATTGAAATGGCTGAGAGCACTAGCCCCACACCAACCCTTTGAAGTTGTGTGATGCCTGAAGGGTGGTGAGTGATCTTACGTGCGAATGGCACAAAGAATAGTTCATAGATTGGAACCAGGATGCTTATGAACACAAGGGGGATGACAGGAATGGATGGCGCAGGCACTGTAAAAGAACCAAGTTTCAGGTTCATCGCATTCCCTTGCTGAACTGAGAATGTTTGGAGCTGTGCCAAACAGGTGTTCATTATGATGGTGCTGGCTACTATGGGTAACATTCTGGTCAGGATCTTGACTTCTTCGACTTGTGTCACTGTGCACACTTTCCATGGCTGGGGTTTCAAGTTTTCTTGAAGAATGGCCGCTTTGTCTAGGAACCTGATTAAATAAACCAGCACTTTTTCAACATGGATGAATGTTGAAAAAGAAAATAATTGAGAGGGAATATGAATATCTCGACCCTAGTGTTTGTCGTCAATTATTTTCAATTATTGTACGTGGGAAGCCTATGATTCTAGCAGCAAAATAAAATAAAAGTAGATAAAGAAGAACATCATTGAGCTAGCTGAACTGATGACCCAAAATGCTTTTCATTTTACTCCTAGTAAAAGTGCAGCAGATCGTAAATTACCACGCCAAACAAAAATATAAAAAAAATGGATTGCACACTGTACTGCTATTTAGAAGACCTTCCCACAGTTCTGTCAGGATACTTCTATCTTTTGTTTTGCAGTTTACACACGGCATAGATATTTAGTTTTTTTCTTTCCATGATCATATTCTCCGTATCTCTGCTGATCCTAAACGTGGAGAGGTGGTGTAGTGGGCCCTATGTCTTTGGCGCCACCTCCTGCGACGTATATGAAAAAAGAATCCTAACATGCCCATTTGCTGGACAATGTTTTTGTTTAATTGTCTTATCATTTTTCCTAGAAAAATTATTAGGCCCTTAATTTGTGTGTATGCAAGTTGTTAACTTAAGTATAGAGTTTTTGAGCATGGAGATTCGCCTCATCTGGTTGGTGTGTGCAATCTTCTCTACTGCCGCATCTTTATCACTGATTTCATATAGTTCCTCGTGTGACTCTGGCAGTGACAGCTTTCGGTTTTTAAAAGCCACAACAATAACCTGTGTAGTTCACAATTTCACATAAAAGAAAAAGAGTTTTCTGATTGTCATTTATTGTTTAGTGCTTATCAAAGAGAGGATAGCCAAATAGAGAGATAGTAGATACCTGAACAATCCTCAAAGTGGGGCTATCTCCAGGGGTTTTGATGCGATAGAATGGCTTGCCAAGAGCAAGGGTCACAAAGCCAATAGAGGAAGCTACTGTTATTATGAAGAAGCCCCAATGCCAGGCTTTCTGTGTGCTAACCCACACAACACCGGTTACTCCTGTGATTGCTCCCAGAGTTGAACTGAGCAGAAGCCAGTTGAAAAAGCTTGCAAGAGCTTTTGCTTCAGTTGGATCCTTCTCATCAAACTGGTCAGCACCAAATGCAGTCATGGACCCTCTCACCCCTCCCATTCCCAATGCTAACAAACACAGTGATGTGTAGAACATCACTGCTATGCCACCTTTCACACAGCTTGACTTGCCACATGCATCTGGGTGTAAATGACTTGAACCAGCTTGAACCGTGAGCATTGCCAAAGCCTACAGGGGATAAATCAGATACTAACAAAACCCCCTTTTGAATGAGATTTGGAATTTTTCAAAGATATTATAATGCTTATATTACTTGGTACTTACCATAACTTCGAGTGATCCAAAAAGCAAGCATGTAGTGAATCTGTTTAAGTATGTATCTGAGATGAATCCTCCAACAAGGGAAAGCAAGTAAGTTGAACCCATAAAGTTTGTGAGAGTGTTGGCTGAACTTGATAGATCAAAGTACATCACCCCAAAGAAGTATAGGACTAAGCTCACCATGTTTGCCACAAAGCCCATGTTGTCCAATGCTGACAACACTACAAGAAGAAGGAATAGGAAGAGAAGCAAGGAAATGGCTTAATATAGTTTTCTAGCAAAGCACAGAACAAATAAAGAGTTCCTTCTTTTTCCTTTTCTCTTAATTTTGCTTACCGAATATAAACATGGAAGCCCTGAATCCACCTTTTCTTCTCTTCCATTGCGTGAGGAGCTTGTGTTCTTCTTTTGCCTCTTGGTCTGCCTGTATGACCAGATTTGAAACTCATTAACTATATATGCAAGTAGAGAAGACAAATTAAGAGATAGAGAAGCAGTGTTGAAATGAATGGCTGGGGGCTTACCATCCTCGGGAAATGTAGAGTGTTAGACAAGAATGGGATGTTCAGAGGAAATGGTGTTGGTGAACATATAGCCCGAAAAGGAAGCTTCTGAGGAAAGCTATATAGTTCTCAGACAAGGATGGTAAAGAAAGCAACTTTAAGCTCAAAAATTACACGAGGACCTAGTTTATGATTTCCATGGCCTTATATTGATTTCCTCTATCCTTCAGTTACTGTCCTCCATGCTACTTATCATGCTCTCTGTCTCTCCTTTTTCAAGGTCTCTTAGCTCACCAGTTTTGCATTTTCAAATTCAAAGCAGAAATAAAAAGTTTGAGTTGTATTATTGACAGAGAGTCACCTACTGATATGAAGGCACAAGTGGTTTAAGGGTGCTAATTATGGATGCTTAATCAATCAATCATCTTAATCAACCCAACATACATGCCCCACTCCACTCTATACTTATGTTTGTCTTCGCTGAACAATCCATTGCTGGCTTTGTATTGTATCAATTTCCTAAACCAGAAGCTTTCAGTAAAGTTCATGGGTCAAATTGAAAGGAAATTCACAAATTGGCTAGACCTTTCCCCGCTTGGTACATAGTATCATGTGATTAGGCGGTCATATCACAACACATCAAATTCACCAACTATTTAAAAACTCTAAAGCTGCATCATACATATATCACGTGGATTCCTTTCATTGTGCTCTTAATTATGTCATGAGAATAACCCTTGACAGGCCCTACTGGAGAGACCTATCATGGTTGGTTACTCTAACAAGTTGAGTGTGTCAGTGTGAACTCTTCTTATTGCTTAGTTAAAGCTGTCAACACTCAGCAACATTGTGTGAAAGATCATTAGATTATTAACTATCATGATACTTAAGAAAGGACTGAGGTTGAAACTAGTGGCTGCTTAGGCAGCTTTGTCAGAAGGAAAAGGATACTATATTTCCCTTGCTAAGGAAAATTTTCCCTGGCTAAGGAAAATTAACCACACGTAGGCCAAGAATTTCCATGCCTAGGAAGGCAACACATAAAGCTTACCCATTTGGCCAAAGCTGACCTTCCATCCCATCCCCCAGGGCTGTGAAAAAATAAAATGTATAAAAAAGCCAAATTAAAATCGTTAGTCAGATATTCAAAGTTCAAAATATGGGTCACATGGTACAGCTCAGATGGTGTCCTCCACGTCCTTTATGAGCACCATTGCTTGATAAAAGTCCATGAATGTCACTTTCCCCCTCATGTCATGGATAGCTACAGTTTTGCCTTTTACTTTTGCCTTGTGATCTCATTCTACTGATAAAATCCATTCTCATTTGAACTGTCTCTTTCAAAATAGCAGTCTAACTTCTAGTATCTCAATCATGCTGAATCTTTTCTTCTCTGAGAATCACTGTCATCTGAGAACAGCTTTTGTGTGTTCCATCCTGTTTGATTGGTGGTGGAGGCAAAGATGAGTGTTGGTATCATCCGTCCTTCTCCAAGGACCTTTCAACTTTCAAGTGAATCAATTCTAAGGCATGTGCAGTAGTAAGAACCTAGCTTGCCTCACTATAGCTGTATTGTCCTGCAGTACATGTACAAGTTAGCACGCGTGGTAGTTTTCTTATTCTAGCCATGTACCTCAGAAACAATTATATGATCAGAATCAATAAATGAGCCTATCAATTATCAATATCTGTATTCAGGTTACTCACATAAAAAAGAAATGGTATAGGACAATAATTGAATCATGTTCATTACATCTTGGGAAAATATTTTAAAAAAGAAAAAACATTATTGAAAATAGATGTATTCTTACAATTTTCTAAAGTTTAATGTTATAGTTCAGAGTCAAGTGTGTCCAATTTATTTCATTGCCAACCTCAAGGTAACTAGACGTGTTAGTGCTAACAAATTTGATATTCAGTAGGCAGCTAGTGGACAAAATTGAAATGTGAAATAATGAAATTGTAGCCTACATTCCACTCCTCAAAAGCATAGGGGGTAGGATGCTAGTCAGAAATAAATATCTGTTTGTTTTATGAATTGTTACCTGAGCTAATAAATGAGTCTGAAGTTGCTTTCAAGTTTACACTTTTGATGGAAGATTAAATTAATAGGAGTACTGGTTACATATCAGCTGCAGCCATATACAGTATAAGCAAAAGAAGCAAAGCAATTTATTACCCTGGTGAGTCCTATGTCTGAGAAGTTGTGTGTTAAGAAAAATGATTGGTGTATAACTTGTTATAAAATAATGTTACAACAATGCTTATAATGTTGCTTTGTCTTCAGGTACATTAATATCAACTTTTGCGAAAAGATAAAATAAATTTGTAAATGGTGTTGTAACATTACTGTACAACTTTGATGTGCATCTAAGCCACTCTCGTAATGCTCTTTGCGTGTGGGTGGATACCTGTCACTGAGTGAGCGACTAGACTTTCATAGAGTCTACCGATACTTCGCTATCTCACAGACATAATGTCATGGTCCTTAATTCATAAATGTTCCTTTACATAAAGCTTGATAATATTATGCCCACCTTCCATGCCATATGCATGCAGTTGTATCAATAACACACGTTCTTATCAGTTTGTTTCCCCACAAATTTGTTAGTGCTTTTCCAAAGTGATTGAGTGATTGAGTTCTCTCCCAATGTATCTGCTGGGCTTCTGGTTGTCACTCTACTTACCTTTTATAATCCCATTCTTATAAGCCATCGCTTTTCCCACTAGTTGCTCTTTATCACATGAACATACACCGTGTGCCAGCCAGTTATCAATCTTAGCGGTTATATTATTGTTAATTTGTTGTTCCTTGTGAGTACGGCACATAATTGCTTTCTGGTGTGGCTGTGTGCGTGTGGGAGTGGATCAATAATTACTCTAAACAGAAATTATGCTGAAAGTGACCCCAAAGAAACAAAAGCTGTGCCAATTTAAGCTCTTACAAATACAATGATGGAAAGTGAACTTGCTCTGGTTAATCTTCAGCTATTTTTTCAATTCCTGTAGGCATCATTTTTTTCCACAGGCCATATGACTGTTTACTTAAAAATTTACTACACACATTATTGCAAAATCATTTATGTTCGATATAATATCATATTTACTTAAATGCGTATTATTTCATCAGCAAAATTTATTAAATATTATCATGAGACTTTTTAACTATCTTTTCAAGACGTATATTTCAATTTTCTTTTCAAAGGAACTCGCTTATTAGAAACACTGAAACATGCAACATATAGCATTATAATGTGGAATATTTTGTAAAAAGATAGTTAAAAAAAAGAGGTATCCTTCCCTTTGCAATATACATTAATTTTTGTTTAGAAAACACCCTAGCAAATACGATAACGGCTGCTGATGTACGTTGTGTGTGTGTTTTGCTTCAAGGCTCGTGATAATGTTCAAGCTTTTGTTTAGTGGACTGTTAGAGTGTAGCGTCCCCATTGGACCTTAACTTTTTAATGGTCTCGTGTCATTGTAATTAGCATAGAATCTCAAGTTTGCTGCTTAAAGCGTAAAATATGATATCTCCTGCATTATTATTATCATTTGTTTTAAATCAATAGTATGTAAAGTTTATTGAATGTTAACTAGTATGTTTTCAATAAGTCAGTTTATTATAAAATTTAATCCTATTTTTATTTATAAAATTCAAATCTTATACTTTTTTTGGATAGCCCATCCGGTATATCCGGTATCCAGGGCTTTGCCTCGACTAATCAAGCCGACTCGGGTGGTGCACCTGGTAGTGGTGGATGAGTCTCCCAGCGGGCATTTTCTACATACACAAAGCTCGAACCCAAGACATTGTTTAAGCGAAACTGAGCCGCTTTGCATTCGGACCAACTCTGTTGATATTCAAATCCTATACTTAAATTAAAAAAACAAATATAAAACTATTTGAACCAACTAAATAACAATATTCTTTTTTCATTTTTTTAATCATGAATAATACTCATTAAATAAGCCCAAATCTAAGAGCCAACTTTACACGGGGAAAAAACACAATACATATTACTGGAAGCCTCTAAGTTGAAAAGGGATCGATAAAAGATTCCATCAACTGCTAGTATGGCTAAACCACGCCTTAACACAAATTCTTATTGAATTTCTGATTTGATACAATCTTTCTCTAAAATAGATAATCTAGTCCGTAGATCACACAGGTAAATCTGCTCTGCAGAAACTCTATGAGTATTCTCGTGTATTAAATCTTTTGTTGCTTGTTTGACTTTTAAACATACATATTCAAAGAAAACTGCTCTTTCCCTTTGCTTTGCCACTAACACTAAAAGACCTAATAGATTAACATACTGAAAAATAAAAGCTAAACATAAGTCCTTAAATGGCTTTTTTTTTTGTATACTAACAGGCAAAAAAAATCTAAAGACCAAATAAAAGAATGAAAGATAGTGAGTTAAACTCTCAGACAACAAAGGAATGATAACAACAAACTCAATAGATCCAATAATAATAATAAAAAAAAGTTTATTTATAACTTGTCATAAGTGCAGTATTCTGAAGTTACAAAAGTGTGAGCAACTATAATGACCTCCAAGATCTCAACTAATTTTTCTTGTGTCATAGATCAAACACTGCTATTTTCACAATATACTCACCAGAACGAAAATCATAACAAATCTTATGTAGTGTAGAAGTAAGACATATACACAAGCACAAACTAAATTATAAAAGAAAAAAAAAGAGAAAATGGGCTACCGATCATGGAGCGAATGAATCATTCATGAGTGGCGCTCCTCTGCTAGAGATAAAGCTCGTGCTGCTGGTTTGCTTTTTATGAGATGGAGCTGCGCTAGTGTTTCATGTGTTGATTGGTGACACCTTCTCTCAGCTCGGTCTAAGTGTGCTGGACATTTACATATATGATATATCCCTTTTGTTTTGTTAGAATATGATATATCCCTATATACATATTTGCATTTTATCCCCCCTCCCAAACTTTAGGTTATGTGCAATTTATACTCTAACTGTTCAAAATGTGCATCACGACACCCTAAACTTTTCAAGCTGTGCAAAACATCTATCAGTATAATTTTGACAATTAATGAAAGTAAGATTTATGTGCACTTAACTCCTTGATAATTCTAATTTGTATAACCTAACACATTGTCTATGAATACTATGTGTAATTAACCTTTTTGATTTTTTTATCGTATGCAACCTGACGTCCAGATATGAAAAATTTTGTTGTTTGAAAAGTAAGGGATTTTTTTTCATAGTTTGGAAAATTCAGGGAGTTGTAATGCACGTTTTGAAAAGTCATGATATAAATTACAGATAACCTAAAATTCAGAGGAGTAAAATGCTTTTTTTTTTTTACACGGCCAAGGGTTTCCACTGTCGATCACAGTGACTAATCCCCGTGTTAATTTGTGAGTACCTCAAAAGTGGGACAGCTGACCCGGAGATTTAAGACTTCTCTATACCCAAGGCCGGGATTTGAACCCCTGACCTTGGTTAAGGGTGAACGAGTCCCTCACCACTCGACCACACCCCTGGGTTGAGTAAAATGAATTTAATCCTATTGCATATGACATGATATTTATGGTTTTGGTAGAAAGATTGCATTGATGAAAAGGCCATAGCCCATCTACAAGGTGGGAGAAAAAGAAATGCAAAGCCACAAAGCCACTAGATGGGCCAGCAAAGACTAAGGGGGCTTAATAAGATATGCTAAGGATTTGACCCAAAAAATAAAAAAGAGAATCCAAGGAGGAAGTATATCAGCATATGTGGGCTGAACATATATACCCTGCACAATGGTTTATTGTTTTGGTGGCGACCCAGCATAATTATTTCTTTTTTACTACGGGTCATACACACATTTCCACACTCAAGGGGACGGGGAGGATTCATACCCTCTATATCGTACCCTGAATATGGGATTTTAGGAGAGATGAAATCACCAGTGCATGAATGCATGCCAACATACTTTTTCTTGTAATTTTGTTCATAAGGAGTTGTTTTGAAATTCACCGGGACATTTGTGCTGCATTGTCTTTTGCGTCAACGGTGCTGCATTGTAAGCAATCTTTCCTCCTATTCCTCCCTTATAAATTAGAAAAACAATGTGTACGGTAATTTTTATACAATATTGTTATAATATAAGAAGAAAATAAAGAACTTGTTGGGTCTATTTTTATTTTTATTTTTATTTTTATTTTCATAGACCCACTACCTTATTTATTTTCTTCCTAGGTTGAAAGAATGTTGTACAAAGATACTATACAAATTTTGTACAACATATCATACAGTGGGCTGGGCTCGATAACATATCAATAAATTAACTGATGGACTGGGCTGGATAATAGAGTGCAAAGTTGAAGTAACTCAACCTTACCCAAATTTCGGTAATGACCCAAATAGACAATGAGGTTGGGTTATCTTTGAGTGGAGTTGACTGGGTTCTAAATTTTCTGCACAGTTAATGCAGTTAATCCTAGGTCCAAAATCTAGAGCAGATGAAAGAAAACAGAAAATTACAAAACGAGAAAAGAATTGTGGCAGTATGATCTTAACAAGAAAAAACGTTGCGACTACGACCACATAAAGAAGAAGAGAATGATGTCACTATGATAAGGTACGAGGACCAAGAGTGATCCGCATGCCTAAATGCTAAAATACTTGGATGCTCACCGACAACTGAGCAATTATTTTTAGGGATTTGCATTATTGATGGCGATTGACGATTGCGAATGATATAATGTGTACCAAAAAGCTATGAGCTTTCCAATAATCAATAAGACAAGCATATATTACCCAAAACCATCTTTGTAATCAAGTTGAGTTAAAAAAAATAAAAAGAATTCCTATCCAAGGATGAGTTTGATAAAACTTTTCGGAAGAGTGTTGTATGAAAAACATAATCCAACTTCTGTTATACGATAAGTAAAAAAGATTATATGCTTTTACTCTTAACTTCTAAAAGCAATTGGTGCTTTTCAAAGCACCTCATAGAGTGTTTTTTAGAGCTAGTCTCTCCTTTCTAAAATTTTAAAAAATAAAATGATATTATTTTAATTAATAACAATAAATATAGAAATTCGCTCTTTAATATTGATATTTATTATTATCATTTTGGATATTTGGAGCACATTTATCAAATACTATTACTTTGATTTATGTTAATTGAGAGTAACTTTTGCAATATTCTACCTACTATAAAGTTTTTAAAAACAGATTTTTTTTTAGAGTCCAAAAGCAAGTCAACAACATTTTGAAAGGCTAGATAATTCCAAACCAAGCCTAAGTTAGAGAGAATGCAGCCCGACAAATTGGCATTTTATTTTTTTAACATTTATTCTGATATATAAATTCACATTTCACCACTAAATAAATAGATTCAAATTATCTTATTGTAAATTTCAAAGAGATATGGACATCATTTAAGAATTTCAGTCAAGTGAGGTCAGATTAATTAGATTTTTATGACCAAATATGTTATGGTTCTATCAAGGAAAAAAAAGGGTAAAATTTAGAGATGTGAGCACATAAAACATTATAAACAAAAATTGTGATTTACAAAATTGTTACATTTTCTCTTCCTCTAAGATTTATATTATTCATTCTAATAGAAATTGAAGAGACCCGTCATCCATATCCATGAGTGAAAAATAGAAAGAATTTGAAGATCAGGTCTCACATACAATTGGAGAAAGAGGCAACTTAGAGATCATAATGGCATAGGAAGAGTAAATTTTCTCATGGATCTATATTGTATCAATACTTCATCATCCCTCTGTGTGGGGTATTTAGAACGTATCGTGTCTGATATTGATACTTCAAAACATATTAAAATTAATTTTTTTGGTGCATTTACAAATTTATTAGTCCATAAAATGCCATTAATATATATTTTTATATTTTCTTAAGATAGTTATGATAAGAGTCTAATAAATTTAATAACATGTTAATTATACTAGATTAAATTTAATATATATATATATATACACACACACAAGTATCTGTATATTTTAAATTTTAAAATTTCACCGTATCTTTAAGTTATTATTGAATTGTATTAATATCATATTTTATTTATGTGCTTGTTAGGTTATAATAAATTAAGATTTTGGAATTCTGCAAATAGTCAATCTTTGACGCGGTCATCGTTACCTTATCGGGGAAGCAATGACGCAAGGTTTACAAGTACAGGATTATTGAATTATGTTTAAATGCCTTAGCAATAAAATAATTAAGGTAAAGAATAATATGTGACTAATGCTGTTATCTACCCCCCCCCCCCCCCTACAAACAAAAAAAAAACGAGAAAGGGTTTCTATAAACTTACGGGGATTGGTTATCTGCCTTTGAACTATAGTGTAAGAGCATGCATTTTCACAAGATTAAGGTCCATAATGTAGCAAGTTTCTACATAATTACAATGTTGGTGAATTGGATTATAACTGGCATGCACGGGGCCCCTTACAGAATAAAGCTTAACCATTAACAGCGTTGCAGAAATGGCATTAAGCAAGCCAATGAGTAAAAACAGGAATTGAAAGCAAGGAAAGAGACATTAGACTGTGACATTAATTAGAGGAGTAGGTTTGAATTTAGAGTACGGCCTGTGTATCTGTCTTCCCTTCACTTAAAAGTATTCCCACGTCCCCACAACACCTAACGTGTACAAATCTTCTCTTACTATGCAAGAGATCATTGGCAGGCCACGCCTTTTATTTAATTTGACTGACGAAACCCGTCAACAACCAAAGCACACATATCACCAACTTAATAGTATAGGGGCAGGAGGAACAACATTTCAGCCTTTTCATCAACTCTTAGCCTTTTCATCAACTCTTTGTGCTAAGACGTTCCAAGATTCTTTGCGTTTTGGATAAGCTTTTAACATATACAACAACTTAAGTGTCAATTGTTCATGAAATCTATTTATTTTTCTTTAAGGTAAAAATAGAAGCTATCTAAACTCAATGTTTCATGTGAAGGAATATCAACATCATCCATATGATGACGAGTACTCCAAATATAGAAGTGAGAACCAAATACCATGGAAAGAATTCATCTGTCCTCCGTGTTTTATTTTCTATCCACCAATAAAAAATCAGCATATATAAATTATAGGTAGTTGTTAAAAGTTAATTTTAAAAAAAATTTAAAAGTAATATTACATAATGGTACATTTATCAACATATGAGTAGGAGAGAAAGGAAGAGATAGGAAACTGAGATAAAAAATTTGAATCTGAAATCGCCATCCCATGGAAGACAAGAACTATAATCATGTTGCAAGTTGAGGTGCTGCTAAATAAGAAAACAAAGGAGTTTACGTGGATAATGCGATTAAATAAAATTGATATTATATTTTGAGTATCATGATTGGTTTCCCAATTTCCGTGATATGTATATACTAGCCATTAATTGCCAATTGTAACCGATCATGTTTTTAGAGTTCAATTTTCATATACCGACATTTTTATACTATCATTCAATTAAAACATTTTGTTTGGATGACTTTTAAGTAATGGATATAAAAGTTAACTATCATAACTTATGTGGTAATATATGCTTGGATGACTGTATACAAATTTTTACACTATCATTACATGGCAATTAAATTTCATGTTTTTATTCTTTCCTTAATTCCTTTTTAAATCAAATATTCTCAAATATCTTAAGATAAAAATCAGTAATAAAAAAAGTGATATGTATGACCTTTGATTCCTTTAGTATAAAAAAGGATATTGTGGTCTTGTTTTATACGCATATATTAAAAAAAATATTATTAATACTTATAATGTGTGAGATATCATGTCGACACACTCTCATTTATTCTTGAATAAGATGTGAATCCCACTTAATTTGTCCCACATCTCATTTTTAATGATGAATGAAAGTGCGTTGACACGATGTCTCACATATTCTAAGTATAAATAACACTATTCTAAAAAAAAGAAAAATTAAGTCATCTAAAGTGAGACTCACTTTAAAGGATAAGTAAACAGATTTTTCCTTTTAATCAATGAAGTTAAAAGTGAAAGCATTTTCACTCTATTAACCTAAGATAATGATTCTCTAATCCTTTTTTGTCACTTTGTAGAGTAAAGTAAGAAGATTTTACCTTTGAATCAATAAAGTTATAAGTGTGGGCATTTTCACTCTGTTGATCTAAGCGTGAAATCTCTCACTTTACTCTCTAAAGTGATATCCTTACTTTTGAGCATCTAAATCTATTAATTTAAGGATGAAACTCCACACTTTAGAGGATCAAAATTACAAAAAAAAAAAACTTTTAATCACAAGGCTTAACATAGTTAATAGGTAGTTGGGCTTTAGTTAGGGTTCAATTCATAATGTTATGTGTGGAAATAGTCACGTGATCAAAGGTTTATCCTTTAGGAGATCACTCGCCCCGAAGGGATTGATTTTCGTTGTCGACGATAAATACTTGTGAAATGAAAAAAAAATTACTTTTAACAAATACAAAAACTTATTAAGTGTCAATTGTTCATGAAATCTCTTTATTTTTCTTTTCCTTTTTCTTTTATAGAAAAAATAGAAGCTATCTAAACTCACCGTTTCATGTGAAGGAAAATCAACATCATCCATATGAAGACAACTACATATAGAAGTGAAAATGAAATGGAAACCCCATCTATACGGAGCAGGCTTATACACTGGAAGAAACGAACTATAATGAAGACAAGGAATAGTGGATTTAGTCATTTAACTTAGAGGAAACGTCATCGAAACTATGTATTTTTAGGATACGAACTGAGCTAGATGCAATTTGCAAAGTTAAATGAATTGACACCTGTGATAGATATATATATATATATATATATATATATATATATATATATATATATATATATATTACTAAATATTTTTACAAACTAATTGGACACACCCGTGTCGTGTGGGTCAGGTGAGGTGTGCTGGACGCGCAAGGGACGTAACACAAGACAGGGTCGTAGCTTATACTAAAAGAGCCCAAATTCCAACCAAGGCCTGAATGTTTTTCTTTAAGAACTGGCATGTTGCATGCTTTAAATTCACACGCTTAACATTTATGTTATTCAACTTATTACATCTCCTCCTCCTGTCTAGCTTCTAAGTCTTCTTCTCCCTGCCTGAGTCCTGTTATAAATACTTTTCAAAGCCCCCTCACTAAGTTCCAACTTGTTTTCTTTTCTCTTTTATTTTCATCTCCACCTTTTTCTACTCATTGGCTTGAAAAGTCTCTGGCTGCTGCTTCTTAATTAACATTTTGTTTGCCTACTTTAATTTGCTATTCATCACACACATAGCTAATTGACTATGAAGCTCCAAGGCTCGCTGCTGCTGGTGACTCTTGCTTTGGTGCTAGCCACCACCACTACTGCATCAGATCCTGATCCTCTTCAAGACCTCTGTGTTGCAGACCTTACCTCCGGTACTGTTTTCAGATCACTCTGTATCTTTTTCTTTGATATTGATTTGTGTATTGTATAGTAGAGCAGGAGAGGATGCATTTGCTCATGCATCCAGGAAGAGTAATCTGGAAAAAGAGTACCCTTTTTTCCCATACTTTTTTTTTTCCTTAATCATTAGATTTGACCCGTTTTCCATGGTTTTCTTTTAATCACGTTAACTCCAACTAACTCTTTAGAGTTTAGGCCTACCAGCTACTTTAATTTTGCTTTTTCCTGACTCTAATCTCTTAATCATGTTATTTACAGTACAATATTCCCACATACATGATTAAAATAAACAGTTTGATTTTTTTTATTAAAGTAAACTTTGGCGTATCTCAGAAATCATTGGATATTTTTTGGGTATCATTGGCCAGAGGAAGTATATATATTGTCCTATACTTGTACTATACTTTTCATATATTATATAACTCAGTGATAATTAGTAGCTGTGAATTTTTCATTTCTTCCTTCGATAAATCTGATTCCTGAAATGGTGTGGTGGAAAACAGCTGTTAAAGTGAATGGATTCACCTGCAAAGACGCTACCAAGGTAAATGCATCTGATTTCTCCTCAGACGTACTAGCCAAACCAGGTTCCACAAACAACACCTTTGGGTCCCTAGTGACAGGAGCCAATGTTCAGAAAATACCAGGACTTAACACACTTGGTGTGTCCTTGGCACGCATTGACTATGCCCCAGGTGGCCTCAACCCACCTCACACACACCCACGTGCCACAGAGCTTGTGTTTGTGCTTGAGGGGCAACTAGATGTTGGGTTCATAACCACAGCCAATGTGCTAATATCAAAGACCATCACAAAGGGTGAGATATTTGTGTTCCCGAAAGGGTTGGTTCACTACCAAAAGAACAATGCAAACGAGCCTGCTTCAGTGATTTCAGCCTTCAATAGCCAATTGCCTGGCACACAGTCCATTCCTCTCACTTTGTTTGCTGCCACACCACCTGTTCCAGACAATGTGTTGACCAAGGCATTCCAGGTTGGTACCAAAGAGATTGAGAAAATCAAGTCTAGGCTTGCACCCAAGTAGGAAGGATATTTGGAGCCTTGGAGGTGGTTGTTTGTCTTGTCTCCTTCAATCTTTGTTGCTTTACAATTAATTTTTATATATAAAAGAAAGGATGAAAGCAAATGGGACATATTCATTTCTTTAATAATTGGAATTTCGAAAGATGCTCTCATGCTTGTTGTTTTGTTGATCAAAATGGGCTATTAGTGGTACTGTTCATTGTTGACTTGTTAACAGTGTTACTTCTTGTTCATGCCCTTGTACTTCATATATTGTTTGCCTTCTGTCACAAGAATAACAGAAAGTTAATGACTCTTGTCTCATTTTATTTTCCTTTCTTATGATAATCCATCTATTAAGCTCATGGAATTTGAGTATATAGAGGCTTCCAAGTTCCAACCCAGATCCATTGAGTTGAATGTCCCGTATATATAGGAGTTAGGAAGGTGGCATGGTAAACTACATAATAATATAGTAATAATTATAGCTCCTATCATCTGGGTAGATGGATCCCGTGGGGCTTTTGGCACAAATAACTCAACCACCTTTTCGTTGTCGTAACTCCGGACATTTAACACCAAAAAAATTTCTTCGTCGACTCTGATGAGAAATAAGTAAATAAATGTAGGTGGTCAAAATACCAGAAAATTGTTGCCTTCTTTCTTAGAAATTATCACCATGTGACCCCATAAGTTAATACAACGATAGAGAACTAATTTGTTTTTTAAATCACTAGTGTCAGCCATCCATACACGTTATTAAACAATCCTAGATAGATTATAACCAAAAAATAAAAAACAATTCTAGATAGATAGTAAATTTGTTCCAATTTATTTGTTAAAGTGATGTATTATTTGTTGGATGAAAAGGTGACACATACCACTAAGTATATGTTGATTATATAACATATATTATAAGAGCAGCAAATAAAATGCCATACAGCCATACTGGCAGGTGGTTTTCTTTGTCAATGTACTGCCAATTTTTATTTAAAGTTAAAGATTCCTCCTTATCGCTTTTGCTCGGCCTCCAATTATATTTGAAAACGCAAAGAAACTGATAACCCTAGTATGGCCCAATCTTAATTATTTAATGCTTTATAGCCATAAATTAACTGGCCTTCCACATCCCTCTGGAATGGTGAAATTACAAAATCAACCAATGTTGGACCACCATTCCCTCACCAACCCGAACTCATCCTGCATATTCCCTCGTGGACAAAAGCAAACATATGTTTGTATATTTCTCCATAGACTATTCCAAATTGAATAACGCTTCTCTCACATCAGTTTATTTTCTACAGAGACTATTGCAAGTGAATAGCGCGGTTTTGAGGACTAATGAAGGCTACTTCACACCTACCATAATATACGGGAAATGTCCGTATTTCTGAGTCAATATCATATATTTTTATTTTTTTTAAAGGTTCCCCTCTGAAAATAATCGTATCAACAATGATCCCATGTTTCAATTTCCATCAAATAATCTAAAATTGCTGGAAGAATAGGTTATAATAGTTGATGAGAACAGGTTAACAACGTAAAGGTTAATACTACATATCTTATCTACACCACCGTTCGGTACAATAAGTTACAGCAACGTGACCAGGGAAAAGAAAATCATAGAACAAGTTAGAGTACCATTGCACAAGAAATGCAATTTCTTGCACCCTTCCCTTTCTGATGCACAAAACAGAATGTATCATACCTTTTAAGCCGTCAACTTTGGGCCTCCAGCCAGTTCAGCAGTTAAGATGAAAGATGATTTGCCTGCTTCCCTTACATAGCGTACGTCCCCATTCATGAGCTTTAGCAGCTTCCCGCTGATGAACAGACTAAGACCCTCCTCGGATTCATGCACGCCGCGTCCAAACATCTGGTTCAGCAATGCTTCTGGAACACCACTTCCATCGTGTGTAATGCTGCAAAAACAACAAGAGCAGACAGTAAATGACTTGAGAATTAGTTATATAATCACAGTTGCTAATGCAAGTTTCTTAAGTTCCTTGTTTTAGTAACATCATGGGTTAACACAAGCATACTAATACGTCACAGCATGCATCAGTTTAAATGGCCATACGAGTATGGAAGAGTTACCTGAGCTCCACATTAGCTAGGTGCACTGATTTCCCTATCTGATCTTTGGTTAAAGAGGCTGCTACGACAATCTGACCTCCAGGTGGTGTAAAATTGGTGGAAATCAATAAAAAGTCAGCTAAAACCTGCTGAAGCCTAAGACTATCACCGTATAAGGTTTCTGTCATGATTTGCTCTGCAACATCATTGACTATTGTGATACCCATTGCCTTGCTCTTTGTCATGATTTGGCTAGTACAGGCAACCAAAACTTCATGCAGAGTGAACTCAACCATCTCCAAATCCAAATAGCTGTTAAAAGAACGGGAAATAAAGGAGTGTACAATTGTTATAATTACACCAAGATTGAGTAGTAAACTGTTTCCAAAGAATCATAAGAACATAAAAGCATACATCGTCTTTAACAAAGAGAGCCTTAAAGTGAAGGCATGCTTTGGATGCAATCCAATCTTCAGTGTCAGGGAAAAAATACTTGCGAAAAACTAATACAGAAGTGTACAGAACAAAAGGGTGGCGAGGGCATAAAGGTCTATGCTTTTACTGGAAAAGAGAACTGCTAGTTATAAGAACCTATTCTCGAAATGCAGGAAATAAACTCGGCAAAGTGTTAACTCATCAAAATATCAGAGTCAAAATCCTGACTGCTTCCATGCTTGATAAGAGGGACAAACAAATTCGAATTGTAATTGCTAAAGCACACTCAAATTTCTTACTAGCAAGTGTATTTCCAGTTAAAATCTTGAATTACAATTTCTAGAGACACATTAGGTGAATTTCACTTGTTCTCTGTCATTTAATGTGTTTATCCTGAAGGGTACGAGCCAGGCATGAGGTGAGAAATAGAAACCTCTATGATTTAATAGAAGCTCTCAGACTCTTAGTGATAAATGCTTAACATCATGCAAATTTCAAGGAGTAAAAAGGGAGGGAAAAAAAATGAAGCAAAGCACAACATTCACAGAAGTCAGATTTCATACCCATCAATGATGTTGTCAAGATCTGAGTCGTCAAGAATTTTGCTAAGCTGCCGTTGGCATTGAGTGCCAGTGTGCAGAAGTTGTTTTTGCTCAGTTCCCAACTCGGTATTCTCCAACAATTTTCGAGAGAACACAATCCCACATAAAGGACTCCGAATCTGCCTTTTCATATAAGTTAAAGCTTTGAGTCTCTTCAAGGCAGTTTGTTCAGATAGGCGCTGAATATGTAATGCTTGTTGCAGCTCAGGGCTAGCTATCTGCAAGAAGCAGAAGACCCCAGTAACTTCACCATCTATGTCCAATTTCTTAGTCACAGAAAGCAGGCATTCTACATACTTCCCATTCCGAGTAAAGAAACCAAAAGGAGCCTTCTCTGTTTCCACACCAGTCATGGCTTTATTAAGTACAATGCCAAATTTAACAACAGCTTCTTGATTCTTCAGACGGCAACAAGCCATCTGGGTCCCAAAAACCTCCCCTAATAGCATCTTATCCATCATCTCCTCTCTCTTCCATCCAGTTAATTTTGTCATTGCTGGATTCCATTCACAACACCAGCCAAATTCATCTGTGCCAAATATTGGGGGGATCAACGGGTTTGGACTCTGTACAATTGCCTTGTAGTCACCTTCAATTCGGGTGAACTTGTCCATGACTGTCTTCTCAGCAGTTATATCCTGGGCCACGAAACAGACCCCCACAACATTATTTTGAAGATTCCTGCTTGCACAAGCATTGACTACCAACGTGATGGGACCCGAATCAATCTTCGAACCATGCGTTTTGATCTCAAATTGGACATTCTTCTCTTCTTTACCTAATTAAATTGAAACAAAACAAATCAATGATTCAGAAAATATGGAAAGCTGGGATAAAATTATTTCAGTGGTGCTGTTCCATTCCTTCAAAGGTCTTCTTGTGAGGGTACAGAATTGTATAAAATTCGGAAGTAAGACATTCTATCTTTGTAATCATTCTTCATCAATGCAACATTCATGGATGGTTTTAAGGAACAAGATATGATCACATCTAAATACTAACAGATAACCTCATTTATTTCTTTAGTTTCAGCTTATGAATGCTGAGACTAAGAAGAAAAAACAGAAGTGTAAGAGCTGACATAAGGATAATATGGGGAAAGGAAAAAAGACATACCCTGCAGTGCCATGTCCAACATCTTCTTGACTGTTTCTGTTGAAACATCCTCAACCAGCATGAGTAAATGTTTTCCAATAGCTTCCTCAACCGGAAGACCTGTCAACTCAGCAATTTTTGTATTCCATCCATTGACCATCCCATCAACATCAACCGCCAATATTGGCACCGTTGCTGTTTCAATTAACCTAACCATCTCACTTGTCACTGCTTCCAGTTCTTGCATCCCTTCAATCTTCAATTCATTTAGTCTTGTGTCAATAACTGATGTGCTTATATCCATACTCTCTGCATCTTTGAATGAATTTCTCAGTATTAGCTGCAATGAATGAATAGCATCCATCTCGTAGTCCTTCCATGGCAAGCTCCTTGTCTTCACAACATCAAGGAAAGCGTTGAATGATGATCTGGGGTGCATCCTCCTAGGATCATCCCTGTCACCAGGTTCATGCTTTGCACCACCCCATCGGATTTCTGCAGCAGTGTGTGACCTAAACCAGAAAACTATGTCTGAGGAAGCAACTCTCACGGCTGCCATTCCGCAGACAACACCACCAAGAGCAGCAGCCCCTGGGAATCCTGCATCAGACAAGCTATCGGTACTCAAACCTGTGGAATCCTTATGGCACTCAGAGAGCCAAAAAGCTAACTCTCTAATCTGGGATTCACTTGGAGCTACACCCAATCTCCATACCTTGTTTCTATACAACAGGGCTGCACCATCACATTTCACAAGATCCATTATATTAGGGCTCTGCGATACAATGCCAAGGGGTGCATCTCGCATCAGCATATCACACAAGAGTGTTTGGGTGCGCAGGATTTTCTTCTCAATAATCTGATATTCTAACTCTAATTCTTTGTTCACATGGATGGCGAATACTTGAGCCAAGAACTCGCAAGCATACCTTAGAGGAAAGGGAACAAACCTGGGAGTAGTGTTATGGCAAACTACTAAGCCCCAGAGTCTCTTTCTCTTTTGTGGCTGAACAACATCAGAGCCATCCCCATCATCATCATCATCATTGACCACAACTGCCATAACCAGGGAAGCAATTGAATTCATGTTTTCCATGTATTGCAAATGGCAACTATGAGCAGCCCTTAAGGTTGAACCACACAAGGTCAAATCAAAGGGAATTTTCAGGTCTTGAAGCACCTTCACATGCTTTGCACGACAATCAACTATCATACGGACCCTGTTCTTCATAAATAAGAAGCGTGTAGCCTGGGGTATATCGGTGGCTGGATAGTGCAAACCCAGATAGGGCTCTAGGCCTGGCTTTTTGACCTCAGCAATCACTTCCCCATGATCATCCTCATGAAACTTATAAGCCATCACCCGGTCATAACCTGTGAGCTCAAAAACTTCTTGAATCATTGTGTCGCAAAGCGTTTCCATGCTCCCACTGGGCAAAGATTGCAATCGAGTTATTGCTTTCGCGGCAAGCTTGTAAGATTGCAGGGCACCTGCTGCAGTCATGGGCACTTCAGTAGGCTTGACAGGCTCAAAATCTATGATCAAGCTGCCGGTAACACGATGGATAATCGCATAAAAGGGCTTCCCAGAAGTCTTGCAATGAACTAGGATGGGGTTAAGAAGAGAAACCTCCGGAACTCCCAGTGCTTTCTGCAAAGCAGCAGCACTTGGGGAAGTGAAAATGGTCCTTATGTCAGTGCCAATGCCAAGAGCAGGGTGGTCACCAACACTTGGGACAGCATGGCTAACCATGGTGAGCATTTCAGGTGCATTCTCACTGTATGCAATGACCCTGCATGTTTTCTCATCCAAAGCCAGCAAGCACCCAAAAGGCTGGATGAACTTCCCTTTCTGTATCTGATGCAGGTAAGTTGTTGTTACCCTATCAGACCTTGGCTGTTGGTCTCCACTGGCTGTACCAGAAGACAACCGCACTGAATTGGAGTAGTCAAAGGAGCTGCCAGTTTCCTCAAAAGTTGCATGGAGCTTTGCATCCACAGTGGTCTGAGCAATGACTCTAGCACTGTGTCTTGATCTGGTTGAATTGCTGGATGATTGGCTACGCCTAGAGGAGGACATTGTCACCTGAAACTGCACCTGGATGTCTGAAACATAAAATTAAGATGAAAAAAATTAATCTCTCACAAGGAATACAAAGCAAGTATGGACTTAATCAAATAACATAATCCTACTCACAGTTGCAATTCAGGAAGGGAGAGAATTTTTCAACACTTTCTTTTGCCTAAAATATTCGAACTCCATTTAATGTCGACTAATAGTTTGAATTAGATCAGTCCACTACAAGAGCAAATCTTTCGCAGCATAATCGTTTCCAACACCTTCTGGAAATGACAAACTATTAAAATCATACCATTTTAATTAATGATAATTTATGACCCAATTACATCATAATGAACTAACACTATTCATATCCCAAGTTTCAGCATATACAAAATAATATGATTCATACGGTTACTTTTCTCATGCACAGCCATAATAAGCACGCACATCGCAACAACACGTTTCACTTTTCAGCACAGCACAAGACGTGGCCGTTAAAAATCTTCAAGAAACAGGTGGGTGGGTACCGTACGGAAGGATATGACCCCAACAAAAATCATGGGCATCGGAAAAACGACATAAACAATTTAAGCTTTCAGTTGTACGGAAAACAGTGATTCCCTTTCCACAAACAGAGATATTGTTTGTCATCACACAAGTTAGAAAGAAGCAAATTCAGGAGCACAAGGGCTGATAAGTGAAAACCAAAACATACCCAAAAGAAGCAGAAAATGCAGAAAGCAGGGAAACCCACCTTGCAAGGAAATATCTGATTCACAAACAATAGAGTAAGAGTCTAAGTGTGCAACCAATGAAGAGAGAAAATCCTTCAATATAATAATAATAATAGCAGACACAGAAGCGTGCAGTGCTTCAGCAGCAGCATCTATGTGGTGAACCAGAAACGTAAGCTGAATTACAAATCACCGCCTTTGCTTTTTTTGTTGTGTTTGTTATCAGAACAGAACAGAACAGAACAGGGAGGAGGGATAAGTGGAAATCCCCAAGTTCCGAACTCAGCTCAGCTCAGCAGTTACGAAAGTACAAGTGACTAGTGACTGCCATGTCATACTAATATATATATATAATAATTTAATTGTATTGCATTAGTGTGTGTGTGTGTGATGCTTGTTTATATTTAATTTGTTAATGTTATTAATCTATGCCGTTCAATGATGAGGCACTGTTATGTTATGTTAAAAAGTAAGGACACAATGCATAAAAAAAAAAAAAAGGTAAGGACACATGAGGACAGGATTGATTCAGATTGGCAAGTGGGTGGCGTGGTGATAAAATACACGGACAGTTTATGACCTAAATACATCCCATCCATAAATAGCAAAACAAGCAGCTTTTTTCGCTAACTTTGCCCCTCGCCCTCTTCATCATCCTCTTCAGCTCTGACTTTCTATTTTAGATAGGGTTATGTCGGCTACAATCTTAAAAGGACAAAACAAAATATCCCAATGTATTAAAACGACATGCCTAAATTGGGCTCTCTCCTCATTAATGACCATTTAGATAATTAAATTTATAATTTCTGTAATTGGGAGTTTTATTATTATTAAGAACTTGACTAATTTAGTCTAACTCAATTGAGGTTTTTGAAGGAGATAGAGGTCTTTTGACATGAAATTTTATCTAATCAAAAGCTCCAACCCAAAATATCAGATTAAAGGATCAATATACTGCCACCTTGACCAATAATTTTTTTTACTTTGTTATACGCATTTTAAATATAATTCCAATAATATTTATAGAGTAATAGTCAATAAATGCATTAACTTTTATGAAAATATTAAAATAGTTAATTTTGATGTTATTTAATAAAAAAAAATTTATGAGGGAAATTTAAAATTGTTGTTCATTTACGTAGGTTAGTCTCCCTAGTTAAAAGATTCAGTGATGATAAGAATAAGCGAATACAAGCAACTTTAGAAAGAGAGGAAGTAAAAGGAGGAAACTTTGTTTTTTTCTTTGGTCCCTCATTTGTCATTGGAAAGCCGCCCCTCAAGGGTTGGTCAGAAAGGGGAAGCAGGAGAATAGCGAATAGCCGAACGTCTAACAAGAAAGTGAGTGACTGAGCAGTAATGGGTGTCACGTGCAGCCCACACCTTATCGCGGCTTGGAGCAAGGCGCTGTAACTGTTTGTAAGAGCAGCATTACGGCGGAACCCCTATTAGAGGGTCTACACACCCAACTAAATAATTCGTCCTTGACCTCACTTTTGAAAGCCGAATTTGATTCATATTTTAATTTCGTATGTTCTTGAGTTAAGTCTAAGTCATGTTTTGTTTGACTCGGCCAAAGTTGCATGATTTTTCAAAAAGGAGGTAATGAATAATATTTTTTTATAATTTAACTGTGAAGTTCCTCTTGTGCACTATAAACTTAAAAAATACAAGTTATTTAGAGTTAAAATGATTTATGTGTTCTACTAATTTAAATTATTTTTAAGTCTATCAAATCAAAAATTAAACCACAATCATTGAATATACAAGGGTACCAATACTCTTATCTCATGGGTACTAGTATCTCTTGAGTATCAAGGAAAAAAAACTTTAATCGATACATTTTATATAATTTAATATTATTTTAATATTAATATAATTTATTTTAAAGATATATTATAGGATATCTTTAAATCTTACTTTTAGCTTTTAGAACTTCATAGTTTTACAGGACATAATGTCAAATTAAACTGTCACTGGTTGAATCAAAATATGATTTTACTTTATAATTTTGGTTATTTATTTAATTATATTGTATTTTAATTTTTTTTTAAATCTAAATTATTAGTGTAATCTAACCCAAATCGATCAATCTACTATGAAAATAAAGTTATTCGAGCATTAATTTTTTCCATATACAATAATCGACCTCAATATTTTTGTTAAAGGGAAACAAAAGTTAATTTACTTGAATTTACTAATACTTTTGTCAATGTATATATTTTATCATTTCTTGTACAAAATTATTATTCAAATTGTTTTTAAGTGGAATGATTATTTTGAAAAGCTATAACTGTCATACATCTTTTGTATTTAAAAATAAAATGGAACAAAGAGGTAATATTGAACGTAATATAAAACACTTTTTTATGTTTTTCAGGGTATCCATCATTGGATACAATAACTAATCTATTCGCATATTGTAGGCGCATTTAAGGGAGTTGACACTGACCATGAGTTTTAAAATTACTTTATTCTCAAGACAAGAATCAAATTCTCAACACCTTAGTTAAGGAATGATAGAGTCTTTACCAGCTTATTTCAACACTCCATAGGTTTATATTCCTTGTAATAACAATACATCAAAAAGTGATTTTTTTTTGTTTTTACTAATGTCAGTCAAACAATATCATTTGATACTAACTCCCTCTAATTAAAATTAAGTTAGTAAAATCAAATTAATGCAAAATCAAGTTAAAAACTGTAGTCCAATTACACACGCAATAGTTAACAAATTTCTTACTCGTGAAGGTTTACTGTTATGTAGTTGGCACTAACAACAAGCTTTGAAATTAGATGTTCAATTTCTAGTCAACTTTCTTGTCTTAGAAAACTTTCTTGTCTTAGAAAAAAGGTTTTCTAGTCAATTAAACAGCATAACATGGCCAAGGTACCAATTTGTTTCGATTAAGGAAAGGCTAAACAGCAACCACAGCACAGTGTTTAACATAGAAAACCTCTTGTCGATGGGCCAACCAACCCAATGAACTTTGGTTTTCTATCAATCTTAGTGTGACCATTCACCACTACTATTTTCGCTAGTAATTATCACATTTGATTCAGTAAATTTTGCATCCGACAATTCAGATATTTTATTTGTATTTAGAGGATTGTATTCCAATTTGAATCATCTATTGGAATAAAAAGCTTTTGCTTTTGAGATTCCTCTGTTTGTAACCAAAAGTAAAAGCTTTTGAAATACGGGAATCTCACAGTCACAGGGATAAATTCTCTATGGATGGGATAGGGATATAGGTTTGTTATCTCCTAGTCAAAGTCTGTGAGTATTGCCTGGGAATCAGAACGAAGTAATAGTATGCCAAAATGATGTCATCTGTAACGAAGAAGATGAATTCAACTAATGGGATCATTTAAGCTAATTTGCATTTCTCACTCTTTGACAAACTACAAAAATTAAGAATAATCACTTGCTCAACGTATAATTATTGTAACAAGAGTAAATCCCTAACTTGGTCCTTGATAATTTTAGTATTGATCAAGATAATCCCTGACAATTAAAAATTACATACTTGATTTCTAAACGGAAAAGTTATCGGTGTCAATTATGTGTGTCAATTATGTGAACAAAACGATGTGTTTTGTTGTCAGTACCAAAAATAAAAAATACTCCACCTCTTCATCACCTACCTTCCTCCCCACCATCACCACACCAACATCACCATCAACACCACCACCACCACCAACCTTTCCCATCGCCCTCTACCCCAACTTCCTCCCATAGAGAAATCCTAACTCTCTTTGATTTCTTCCCCTTTCTCATTCTCATGACAGCAGTTAGGGATTTGGTTTCTTTTCAAACATGATGCAACAGAGAAGGCAATGAGTGTTCGGGATGCATGAGAGAAAGTGAGATAGAGAGAGAAGATGGCGACTGCCCACAGAATGACCACCGGCATTATTCATGGCAGGAGGCTGCAGTGGCTTAACGGTGCTTGTGAGGAACACGACACGACGTAGGTGCGAGCTCACTACGGAGGGATTGCATTGAGATGATAGGGGTGGAGAAAGATGGTTGCGCGACATCTCTACAGATCTGGAGTGGCTGTGGTGGGAGTCGCAACGGCTTCGCAGTGGTGGTTTACAGGCTATGAAGGTCCTAACACGAAGGAGTTGTGCGGTGGTATTTTATGGGGACTTTGAGCGAAGATTTGGTTTGATTTTGATTAAGGTTATGGTCTGGTATTTGGCATTTCTGATTTGATTTGGTTTTTCTCAATATACTGACTTGTATTTGGTTTGATTTGTTTGATGGTGATTTAATAAATTTGTTTTGTGTTGTTAATTTGTAATAGACAGTGGTGCCATGAGAGTGGGGGAGGGTAAGAAATTTGTGAGAGATGAAGTTGGGGCAAAGGGTGATGAGAAAGGTTGGTAGTGGTGGTGGTGAAGGAGGAAGGAGGGTTAAGGGTGATGATAGTGAAGATGGTGATGAAGGGCTGTGGCAAAGATTGTGGTGTAGTGTGGGTTGAAGGTTAGTGGCAGCGGTGACGAGGATGAAGAAGGTAAAAGAGAAAGGTGATGAAGAGAGTCTTTTTTTTTTGTTATTAACGGGCAAAATGATGTCATTTTGATTAAGGATCACTCACATCGTTAATTTTTCCATCCAAAGACCACTTGATATTTGAAAATTGTCATTTTGTTAGGGATTAAATAGGTAATTTTCAATTATCAAAGACTATCTTATCCAAACATTGAAATTGTAAGAAGCCAACTTGGGTTTTACTTTTATAATAATATTAAAAAGAGACTAAATACATGGAGAAAGTTTTAGGTGCTCTAGAACAACATATTTTTTCTTATTCTATTATAGAATATGTACTAACTCAGCTATAGAAGTTGCTAAAAAAAACAATTAATTTGACAATAATGATTTGTCACATACCTGAAATGGTACATGTTTATCGTTACACACAATTGAATACATGACTCGGTTCTATGATCAAGAAAATCAAGTGCTAGACAATCAAACGAATACCCCAGCAAAAGAAACGGGAACTCTGTTATGCAGCAGCAACCTATAAATCGTTGAAATGAGAATCAGAAATGCAATATATGCAAGAAACCAACATAAGAAAGTAATATCAAACACATTTCAGTGACCCTTTCTTGGAATGTTACATTTCTAAAGTAACCCAAGATATCAACAAATAGAACCATCTTTTTCTTCTCTTTTTTCCCCCCAAGTTTTCTGGTTTTCTATCTCATGTACATACAGAATGTACCCATCGTAGAAGAGACGAAATTACCAAAGCACACACAGGAGGCCTCTAAGCCAAATAAACAAGGGGAGAGTGCAGCAAAAGCAATCTGGCCGAATACTACATATCCGCAGCCATCCAATTTGGAGGAACGGACAACAAAGCAAACCTATCAAATTATCTATAACCCAAAAGTTTGAAGAACTTACAATAGAAATATCTTCAATGACTAAGATAGACATCATACAAATAAGCATGGGACACTTCCAAATTAAACCATAAAATCACTTAAAATAATGTCTAGCTTCACCATAAGTTGATACAAGTCTCAGACAAGACCAAGATGTACCTCTCATGGTCTCCACCATCAAGTTTGGAACTACAATAAGTGTGTGTATTTTTTCTTTAATAGAAAGTAATAAGCGTGTCTTGAACTCAGGTTTTTGTAGAGAAACCACCAGATCATAAGCACAAAGCCTTACAAACCTGCACAGATTAGGTGAACCTTGCTTTTTGAAATTCTTTAGTCAACATGCATATTGCACGGGCTGCTTCACAATAAAAAAAGAAGGGTTTTCCACCCTGCCTGATGAAAACATGCCATAAAACGGGTATATAAGTTTGCTTTTGGATGGAATAAATCAATAACTTGTGGCATAGAAATTGTTCTGGCAAAAACTAGATTAATTATTTTAAGACGAATCACCAAAATTACACACCTCCAAAAGTGATAACAAAATGCAAGATAAACATGTAATCTACAATAGCAACAACTGTCTGCCAGAGCAACTGATTATCCAATGAATGCACCCAGCTTTGCAATGCAAAACGACCTCTGAATTTTGCCTCCGAAGTTCTCAAGTAATTAAAAAAAATGTAATATAGAAGAATTGGATTACATCAATCAAAGTCCAACTGAAGACGAGAAGAATGATTCCCGTTTTAAAATGATTCAACAAGGCTACATGAGGAAACCAATCAAAAAGTCTAACTACAGAGACCATTAAAATGGCAGGGTTCAAAATTTGCAGTATTACAATGTAAATGTAGTACGTACACAAAAATCCTCTATTTGAAGAAATGTAGAGGTTACAGAATGTCAAAGAATCCAGTTTTGATTCCACAGCTGCAGTTGATCGAGCAACCTTCTGCTATCTAATTCTATTCTATAAAAGCCTTCCATTTCCAATGCATGCTCACCTGCTCTAAATCTTCAATCTGTAATCATTGAGTAGCAGCAAGTGTGCGCGTTGTCCACAACTTCTTGGACTAAATTGCTCTCAAGTCTAAACCAACAAAAACAGTGCAGGCATTCTCAGTTCTTCCCAAGGCATTCATTCCCATGCGGCCATGCCGTTCCCACTTCTCAGTTCTACCATTTGAATTAAACATCAAAATGTATGAAACGAATTCTTTTGATTTCATCACTTTGCATAACCAACCACTACTTTACAACAAGGCAACAGAAGATCACAAACTCATAAGACAAATCCCATCTACCAATATTTAGTTTTCACCTTTCAGAGTTCATCAAAGGGAGAGCTCACAAGTCACAACAACAACAACAACAACAACGCACCCCCAAAAAAAAAAAAAATCAATAGTATGTTTGTTCAGAAAGGAACTGAACCCAAAGAACCCTCCAAGTGTTAATCCACGTGTGGATTGCATTCTTTGGAATAGAAATCATTCTTCTCTATCAAAGCTCTCATCATGGCATGAGTGAAATTGGGGTTATTGGGGTCACTGGTGGGAGAAGAATCATCACCGGATTCCAACACTCTCGGACGAGAAAAACAAAACCTGCATCCACTTCCATTCTCAGTTCTATTCTCATCGCCTCGAACAATCACCTTACCTGAAGAAGAACCACCTCTCCCACTTGCATTCCCTGGAGAAGACGACGATGGCGATGATCGAAGAAGCCCTCTTCTGCTCCTGATTCTGCGAATTTGATTCTTCGCTTTCGTAAACGGATGAAGCACCACCTCCTTCGCCTTCCCAAAACCTCTTCTCCTTCGCCGCAGCAATTTTTCCATTGCAGCAGCGTCCTCGTCCTCCTCGTCTTCATCGTCATCGCCATCACAACCATTAACACCATTCGGAATTTCATCAACAGAAGCAGACATCAAATCGAAATTTTTTTTTTTTTTACGAAATCGGAAACGACAGTATGTATGTACTATCGAGAATGATAATAATAGTAGCTGTTAAAGGGGAATCGGTGCATTTAGGGTTTTCAAATTTTTCAGTGTTTGAATTTTTCGATGAACAGTTGAGGGGTGGAGATAGCGTGAGGTTGAGGTGTGAATGTGATCGCGAACCTCGCCGCAGTGGTTGGCAATGGCATCGCCCGAATAATAATTCAATTCAATTGAATTCTCAATTGCGACCGATGATGGGAACTGCAATGCAATGTGAAAAAACACTGTAACGTAATTTGTTCAATAGCATTTAAAATTATTCTTCTTTTATTTATTTATTTATCTAAGGATATATGTGGCAGTGGCACCACATTCCAAACTCTGTTTCCATTTCCATGATACTACTACCATCGCACTGCAGGCGCCACGTGGTAGATCCGTGTAGATCCGTGGGTGTCCACGATGTTTAGCGGATTTAGATCCCTAAAATTAAAATATCACTTTAAAAGATAAAATAAATAATTTCATCCCTAAATTAATAGGATAAAAAGGTCTCATTTTTAATTTTATTGATCTAAAAATAAAATTTTTTTATTGTGCTATTTAAAGTAAAGATCTCATTTTAGGATATTATTATCCATATACAACACCTTGATATTTTTTATTTTCCTTATATATAGATATAGATTAGTTTTAAAATACTAGAATCTGGTTATACATTTTTATTTGTAAAAATTTTAAATAGTAGGTGAATCAAATAGTAGCTAAATATCCTATCAAATAATTAATTTTTTCAAGACATAGAACTTATGTACATGATTTAGTCTTTAACCATAAGATTTTTTTCTCATGCCGTCAGAAATTAAACTTTTAACTAAATATGCTTAAATTCCTTTTCATATTGGGTTTCACATTTGATAATGATTGATTATGTGTTACGCGCAGAGCAGTCAATTATCTTTTGGATCAATCAATAAATTAATTGTTTATCAAGGGTTACTTAGGCCTGGGTACCCCTTCCCCCAAAAATAAATATAATTTTAACAGCCCAAAATTTAAACATCTTAGATCTTATCTTAAGTGTTGAATATCTACATCTTTGTGAGTATTGAAATGAGATATCTATAATGATATTTTAACACAAAAAATAAGTATTTATTCAGACACCAACTTTATAACTCTTAAATGTGATGAATGTTAAAGATAAGTAAAAATATCCATTACATTTAATAATTATAAAATAAATATCTGAATAAAGACTCATTTTTTAAGTGCTAAAATATTATTACCATTATCATACATACAAACGTTCATATCCAAGTCACCGTGAAGGGCCCTCAAGCTAAGAAAAGGGACCACATTGTTTTCATATCATGAAGAAAATCCAAGTGATATAATAATAAACTAACCAAAAGAAACCACGTATCCGACACGTAATAAATACGTTATATGCTTAATTGGGCTCTTAACATAGGCAAATTGGACAAATTATTATGTGAATCCTAGAAGAACATTTCATGAGTTATCGCTCGCCTAGTTAATTATTCCAGATACTTCCTTCCAAGTTCCGCAGTATAACTAAAGCTTTCTGATATCCCATTGGACCCGGCTCTACAATAGAAAGAGACGATAAGAAGCGTTACCATTTCGGTGGATAATTAACAACTTTATAACGAGTGTCAAGAAGCTATCTTCTTGCTCTCCTGCAATTTTTTTAGAGATGATTTTTTTTTTCATTACAGCTAATTTATTTCACTCATTTACGTTCAGCAGTCAGTTCAACCAAACAACATAAGGACAATATTAGGTATATGACGAAATTGTATAGCAATTTTACACTAACATTCATAATTAATACCCACTCACAAAAACATAAAAATAATTGTAAATGTCAACATGTGATTGTTGCACAACTCTGTTATACATAAAACATTATTCTTACACATAATTCAATCTCCTTATATTTGAGCTCAGGTACACAAAATTCTCATTTAAACTTTAATGCATATTTGCAATTTAATTGAAATAAAATATTATTGAAGTTTCTTTCAGGGTTTTTGAAATGGTACAGTTAACACATTTATATCCTTTATGAGGAGTTGGTAGAGCTAAGATCCTGATATACTAGTTCCTAAACTGAAACATGGTTTAGAACAAAGTGCAACGCACTCGTCAAAAACCTAGTATACTAATCTGTTTAAATTGCACCTCCAAGAATTAATCACCCTTCGTTTTCTATTTTGGGTACAACAAAAATTAATCACTTTCAACATACCGTCCATAATTTAGGTTTTTTCTGCTGGCTTGCTCTAATTATATAACAAAATTGTGCGTTGGAAGAATTATCCAAGTTCATCAGCACTCAATTCGAACAGCACCACTCTCTGACTTGATGAACTTGGGCTTCCTCACAACTTTTTCCAGGCACTGGATGACATCTCCTATCTGGAAATCATGCCAATCACTGATTACTAATCCACACTCATTCCCCTTCTTGACAGTGTCCACATCCTGCTTCTCCCGCTTAAGAGAAGAACAAAGCCCTTCAAACACGACTTCCCCACTCCTCAGAAGCCTCATGGTTGCTGACCTGGTCACAAAACCATCCACAACACGGCAACCGGCTATCTTCACATCAGGTCCCTTGGACTTGCTCCCTTTCACTTCAAAGATATCCAGCACCTCTGCCTGCCCAGCTACCTGGGTCTCAAAGGTCCCAGGGGCCTTCTCTATTATCAAGTTGCCCATGTCCTCCAAAAGGTGGTAAATCACACGGTGCAGAATTACCTATGGCCCAACCGAACCGAAGATGAATTAATGATACCAAGACAGATTCAAAGATGTCTTGTGTCACAATCTTAACCACAATTACAATAAAGTTAAAGATACTTATATGCTTAGAAGTTAGTACCTTGATACTGGCACGAGTCGCCGCCTGAGCTAGGGTAATAGGCGGACTCTTAACATTGAATCCAACTATACATGCACCACAGGCCTGTGCTAAGTCCACATCTGACTGGGAGATAGGCCCAACACCAACATGAACAATATTCACAAAAACCTAGAAACAAATTACAAAATGTTTAGCAACAAATGACAGTAACTATTTGTAAAGCAGCACTTCAAATAAAACATTTATGATTGATAACTAGTATGTCAGGTGTCACGGAGGTGATTTACACCCGTATGCCAGGCCAAGTAATCATTACAACCAAATCATTCCCCATATTACTACATGCATGCCCAAGAATGGTTTTATATCAAAAACCACCGTCCACTTGAAAGCCCTTCTACATGGACAATTGGGCAAAGCACAAACCCACAATACAATGGGCGAAAAATTAAATTATCAGAATTAGGGAGAAAGAAGACAGCATGAAATTGAACTTCTGATCACTTGAACTAACATTCTCTGATACCAAAAGGTCAAGTCAAGCTCTTGACTTTCAATGGCTTTGATTTACATATCTCTGGCCCTTGCATTATAAAAACTAAACTGTTTTATTTTAACGTATAGAAATTTCCAATTGATGTGAACCCTAGCGATAATACCTTGCACACTGTGGGTTCATTTTTGTGAGAATCATCAGAAGATTCGAAACATCTTAGCTTATGCTAATTCTGTGAGTGGGTGAGCAGCAGGTGTTTGTACAAAGAAAAGTTCACCATATCACCTACCTGGGAACTATTCAAAGTCCTCAATGCATCTGTCACAGCTTGAACAGTTCCCTGAACGTCTGCTTTTACTATTACTGGCATTTCAACCCTCTGTGGAACCTCCTCGGATGATTCCAAAGTAGATGGCTGGTCCTGAACCATCTTCCTCCTAAGTCTATCCTCCTCCGATTTCCTTTTCCTTCCTGAACTAAGCATTCTGGCTCGCTCCTCAGACTGAACAACAATAACATCATCACCAGCCATCGGCAGCCCTCGAAGCCCTTCAATCTCAACAGGCATTGCAGGTGTTGCTTGTTGAGTTAACCTCCCCACCATATCTTTAATAGCTCTTATTCTTCCCCACTCTGAGCCTACAACCACATGCTGACCACAAACTAGAGTCCCTGCCTTTACTATAGTAGTTATCAATGGACCCCGTCCTTTGTCCAGCCTTGCTTCCACCACATAAGCTTGAGCAGGCCCATCAATTCGTGCTTTCAGATCCATCATTTCAGCCTGAAGGAGTAAAGCTTCCTCTAGATTATCCAGTCCAGTTTTTTCAATTGCTGAAACTTCAACGACCTGAACATCGCCACCCATCTCCTCCAGCAGCAAGCCCTCTGAGGCAAGCTGCAGTTTTACTCGCTCAGGATTTGCACCTGGTTTATCACATTTATTAATTGCAACCACAATTGGTACATTAGCAGCTTTTGCATGGGACATGGCTTCAAGTGTTTGAGGCATTACTCCATCATCTGCAGCAACAACTAGCACTACTATATCTGTGACTGCTGCACCTCTTGCCCGCATTGCACTAAATGCAGCATGACCCGGCGTGTCAAGAAATGTGATTGATGCTCCAGATGGCATGACCACGATAAAGGCACCTAGATGCTGAGTTATACCTCCAGCTTCTCTGGCTGCCACTGATGTTTGACGCAAGGCATCAAGAAGAGAAGTTTTACCGTGATCGACATGACCCATCACCGTCACAACTGGAGGACGTGGTAAAATTTCTGTACCTTCGGCTGAATGTAGCCTCTTAACGTTGACCCCAACCTCCTGCAGCAGCAATGAACTAATTGTGTGAAAAAATAGGAACAAACAAAAAGAAAAAAAAAAAGCATCATGTAGCAAATTCAGAGGGAAAACATGAGGGGCCAATGACCCTATAATGAATGCAAACAAATTAACACTCGGAAAAATACCTAAGTATAAGATTTCATGACAATTGCATAATAAAATAAATCAATGTCCAAACCAAACCTATAGATACTTTAGACATAGTCTTGTCCTTTTGTTATCCTTCTTTTTACCAATGGCAAGGACTGATACCCAAATATTGGGATCAACCGAGGATATTAACTTCTAATATTCACTGATTTAACGTTATCTGAGAAGGCGGAAATACCATTGCAGTCAGCTCTGCAATATCAATGCTGAGAGGCTCAAACTCTGATTCAACTTTTTCACCAACATTTGTGAGGATATCCTGCAAAGAAGATACTGATTTTCCAGTACGCTTTGCCAGTTCAACCAGGGTCATGCCTTCAAATATTTCTACTGTTTTATCAGGATTAGATTTGGTAGCTTTGACATTACGAGGGACATATGGAGCCTCAACAGGTGGCTGGTTTCTACTGTCCCTTCTCACATACTTCTCCTTCTTTGGGGTCTTCAAGCCGAATGGCTCATCACCTCTTCTTGCCCAGACGTTAGGAGTCACATGGAAGCACCTACCATCGTAAATAAAACTCATTACCTCTTTAACTTTTTCTTTTTCATTTAACAAATTTTTTACGTATAAGTAAATTATTAAAAGTTCATGCAGTTCTAGTTTTCAAATTATGCCAGTTCTTTCTCTCAAATACAATAAAATACATAGCCTTTGACATTTACAACTACAGCTGAAGGATGTTGACTACAAATACCCAGGATTATTTATACTAGGATTATTAGCATATTACTTAACGCAACCCAATCTTTAAAAGGCCCATATAACCTTATGGGCTATACTAGAGCTCATTAAAAAGTCGCATGCTAGTCACGTGACTACTTATTACATAGAAAATACTTTAAATAGACAATGAAACAGGCTGAAAATATTGACAAATATAGAGCGGAAAAGAAGCTTCTCCTTCATCACCTAAGCAAATAACCTAGACAGCTAGACCATGGCTGACAAGCTCAGGTTGACCATCTGTTTAAGGGTGTAGAACTGAAGACAACTATAAGTTTTCCAACTACAACTTGCGAAATTAACATCCATATGAAACGATGGGAAACAGTAAACCATGCAAGCACAGAATTCTGTTGATGTAACATCATGATCCTCTCAATCACTTTCCAGACGGCAACTATCATAATTCTACCCCCTAAACTATAATGTTACAAATGATTTATTTTGACACTTGAAATTTGAATACTTTCTTACCGTATATCGCATTCTTTAGTCCCACTGAAAAAACCAGCCACTTGCATAGATGAGCAGCTGATGAAATCTGCATCATGTAGTTTGAAGAATTTGAGCTTATACCATACAAGTGCAGGGAATATAATATTAAAAACAAAAAGCATGTCAATTACCAGGCATGCATCTTGCTGATGCATAAATGGATTGCACAGTGACGATAGATCCACAGCTTGACCCTACCACATGCCTAGATGATGTTGTAGTCAAAGCTCTTGCAAAATTCGTATAAATTCTCTTCACTCACATAGTACACAGTACATTGTCAGTAAATGAAACAAAGTCTGTTAACTAGATGGTATAATATTATTTAAAGGAAAAGCCCAATCACCTGCAAGCTTGGTAGTATTTTTTTTTTTTAATTTTTTTTTTCAAAGGTTGCTACCTTATGACCTGAAGGTCACGCCTCTCCACAAAGTGGGGGTAATGCTACCTACATCTACTCTCCTCAGACCCCACCTGATCGAAGCCTTATGCACTGGGCTGCCCTTTTTATTGTTTTTTTTTTCCCCGGGGGTTAACCAGTTGGGTGATTATTATGTTTATACAATTTTTAATGAAAAGAATATGCTTATAAATGACAACTCACCTTCTTTCCCAGCTCCCGCCACGCCATTCATAACCATATAAATCTGCAAAATTAGGCCAAATGCAAGTTATTTACTAAAGAATATACAGGGAAAATGATGGAAGTAATCAGCTAATCAGCAGCTCATTGATGATGGATTTATGCACAAATAATCCATAACCACAAATCCACATATCTCACATTGTGAGTGGAAGAGACCTCCAGTCCTCTTGAGTTCCAGCACACACACAAGTCATAATGATGCCAAGGGAAGAGAAGGTTATGATAACATTACAAAAAGAGGGTCAAAAGCCACAACACATTACAGCTATTTTCATCTAGCTGAAACTTCCATATTCTTCATGTGACTTGGGAAATCAATAATTTGAGGAGGGTGTCATGGGTAAAGATCACTACAATTTCTGAAATGACCATCATTGCCAAAATGTTTTGCAACATTCATATTGAATTTGATAAAATTTACCAATTAAAAAATACACTTCCAATGATAGTGAAGTGATTTATCATATTATAGTATCATTCGCAAAGCCTCAAATAATGTGAGGTGAGCAGAAGAATGGAAGGGAAGCCACCATTTTTTATCAGTTGTAACTTGTGTAAGAGACAAATTCACAAGCAAGACCAAATGCCAGAAGAAGCTGGAGTTTGGGAGAGAGCTCTGAAGTTCAACAAGAAATCCAAAAGAAGGGGTGGCAAGTGGATGGACCAGATTGAGGTAGTGTTAGTTACTTGGATTATAATGGACAGAGAGACAGATACAGATTGGACTATTAATTCGACACATTCGATATTGATGAACCCATTTCAGGTAATAAGTTATACATCCTAGACTCAATATATGGATGAATTCACGGGAATCAAACCCCCAATCAACCGATTTTGAAACATGCATACCCAAAACCTTCTCAATACCTATCATTTTAGTTTTCAGCTTTCCATTACAACATATGATCAAAAACAAAAGAAATAGATTGTAAGTAATGTATCAACTCTTATTCGTATTCCGGAGTTGGAAGCAGTGTTAGTCGAAGAACAAATACGTCAAGAGAAAAACTTGAAATTCAAGCATAGAGCCTATCGCTAAGGTTCTACATAGGGGGCGTGATAAATCAGCATACAGGGGCAGTGGAATCCAGAGACAACAATCAACGTGAAAACAACAAAGAAATCAGGAACTGGTAGATTAAATAGAGAGAGAATGAGAACCCTGTGAGAGAGACACACGATAGCTTTTGTGGTTGTTTCTGTTGCGGTTGTGGCTGTTACTTTGTAGCGTAGCGAGGGCGAGGATTTGCTCGTAAGCTAAGAGAACACGACGGCGAGGGAAGGGGCCATTACCACCGCCATAGCCACAACACTGCACAACCAAGATCTACTCTTTCAGTTCGCTGTGAGCTTGAGATTAATGGGCGCAGTCTTACTCAACCAAAGCGACAATGAAAGGGCTATGCCCCCCGTGTTATTACCCCAAAGCCTAAATTTATTCGGCCCAACAGGCCCAAATAAAATGGGCCCAAATACATGTTGACAGATATTTCCCGTCGATTAAGGGATTGACCAAACCTTAAAAAAAAAAAGCATTGTTTGATTTTCGACCAAAAAGGGGACTGAATTTTTTTTGTTATTAATTAAGGACCTCAACTTATTAAAGAATATTTTTATTGACAAGATATTGAAGATATATAATACATAATTTTATGTATAAAAATGATGTGAACAGAGCACAGAATATGTATGCCCCAAAATTATTTTTCAATTTATGAAAAGTTTTAAATTAATGATCAAAGTAAAGGTTAGGTCCTTAACTGGTAATTTAAACTGGAGGCTCTTAATAGTTCTAATGTTTTAGGAATTATATTTCACATTTATTTCTTCAAAAATTTGTATTGTGTCAACATTTATGCTTAATTTCTACCACGTTATGTGTTAGAGATTCGAGTTATTTGAATATTATTCTTCTTTTTTTTCACATGTATCCTTTTGAGACAATCATGCTTGAGCCAGGTATGACCCTGGATGGAAAAGTTCTCCATCTCGATTTTCAATGCGACTGCACCAAGTTAGTTGAATGTGCAAGCTAAGTGAATAACAATGAGTAAGAGTGGAACAATGAGAGGAATATATAATACATACATTCATGGAGTAATGAGTGGATGTGGAACCATTTGAATCTCCTGCTCCTTGTTTGCGGTATTCGAATGCTCCATAACGGATTAAATGATTGAAGGACATTGGCAGCAGACGACAATGACAAATTATTGACAACCACGCGTGAGAACTTTTGTAGCAGGCAGTTTTGCTCTTTAATTTGTTTAGTGAAAGTTCGTCTATGGAATCTGCTGGACCTAGTCCTGTGCATGATTTGTGATAAGCACTAGCTTGGTTGGCCAAAAATTCTAAGCTTATTATTATTATTATAATTGGACCATCGCTGTAAAGGAGTGAACACAGCAGCTGTGGTAGGCAGTGGATGCCTTTTGTATTGTAACACATTCTGACATCCTCAACTATTCTACACTCTATAACCAGTATGCATGTGCACTCTATTTCACATAAAAATTCTGAACATCGATGTGTAATCTCAACCTGGCTCGCTCCTTTTACCCCAGTATTTTTTGGGATAACGGGTTGCTTAACCAAGATAGTGAAGGCACTAGGTATTAGGTAGTGGATAATGTCCTCTTTGATGTAGATTTTGGGCCTTCAACATAATGTCTTGTAAAGGCAGTTTGTTAGTCTAAAATATTATTTTGGGATAAATTTTGGTATAAATATAATTTTAAGCCGTCATATTTAAGCTATTATTAACACTATTCAAGATGTATTCACTTGTTTATGGATTTCACAAAAATCATTGTAAATGTGTCAAAAGATAGATAGTTTTTTTTTTTTTTTTTGTTGCATTAGAGGGCCTAAGAAAAAGGCCCAGAAAAGAAAGAGCAGATTACAACGTGATAAGACGGGGCATTGAGACCCCTATGTCATCATACAATAACGTCCCTATAATACCACTAGGAGGAGAATTCCAAATGGTCAAGCCATCATTCTGTTGGAAACTCAGATTAGCAAGCTTGTCAGCACCAAAATTACCTTCTCTATAAGTGTGCTTGATAGAAACTGTCCAGTCACGGTGGCATAGATTTTGGATTTGCTGAAGGAGCTTTGAATTGTTAGCATTTGGGGTCGATTTATTCTTAATGCTCTCCACAACACTCTTAACACTATTCAAGATGTATTCACTTGTTAATGGATTTCACAAAATTCATTGTAAATGTGTCAAAAGATAGATAGTTGCATGTTAAAACTTGTGCCTATCCAAAAATTAATCTTAGCTTTGTGTATTTTATAATAACAAACATAATATATGCATGATGACTTTGATGTGATGCGCTTGATATTGGAAAGGTCTTGTTTATGTGTAGGAGATTAGAAGAACTAATAGCATAACAGTGGAGTGTCTACCTAGGCAAAATATCTAGTAAAAAAGCAGCAGATGAACCTAGCTACTAGCTGGATGTGATATTATGAAGTACAAAGAACAAGAATTTGACTTCAGGCGGGTGAGGAAATATTGATTGGGTTCTAACTTAGAGGTTGGTGAGAAAAGACTGCTCGGTGTAAGTTTAAAGAGACCATTGTAAAACCTATTTGGTGTACAAAGACTACTATTGCAAAGACAACGTAACATAGTCAAGAAAACTTTAAGAGTTGGTTGAGACAAGATGTACACTTTGGGTCATGGAGATGAAATTTGAATAAATTGTGTTTGCCATCTTCTTTTTACCCTTCACTATCTATATTTAATGTTTATAGTTGACTTATTCTGTTATTCCAAATTTATCTCAACTAATAAGTTTTAACTTGGCCTAATGTATTACTTACTGGTGTTCTACTATATTCTAGTTATTTGACAAAGATATCTATTAATCATATATCAGACATCTGCTGTTTAGTTACTGGACATCAACTGTACAGAGCATTTTGATTTGTATTGTTGCGCAGAAAGAAGTTTTAAATGTCCAATAACTTGATTCAACTTCTTTCTCAAGTTCTTTGATACCATTGTGTTATTTCAGAATTTCATTACTAGTGTGGATTTAGTTCAGATGTATCAATTATGCAGAATAAAAAAGAATCCCCCCCACTTGCCGCTGAAAGATCACTGATTATTCTAATATGAAGCATAAAGTGGAAGTTTCTGAATGTGTGATAATCTTTAAACTCTATGTTGTGCGCAGCTGATAGCATTTGTTCAGTTTAATTTACTGTATAGATTAGATCAGAAGCAGAATGACCGTGAATTAACCATAACACGATGCAGCAAAGTTTATGTAGCCAAAAAAAAAAAAAAGAATTACAACAGAAATGAAAATATTACTAATAGCAAGTGACTTTTCTTTGAATAGGGATGACAGTGACAGTACTCCTTCTACACACAACTGAGGAATGAGAGATAACAGGAAGACCCCATTGTGTTGGAACAACAACAGCAGGATATAACACATTTTCCAGTTGGTTCATTCGGTTGACAACATCACTGTACATCCTCACAATTCTCGGCAGCACAACACTGGAGAAACTGAAAGGCCTTAAAGAAAGCTTCCTAGACCTTGACAACCTAAGGCCACGTAGTCTCCCATTCACAGACTTCACCCAACACCTTCTTCCAAGCCTTGTCATCTTTTCACTCGGATATGTTAGCCTTTCATACCCACTTCTCATGCGTTTGCTGGTGCCAAAATATTGGAAACCCATCTGCAACATTCTGACTTGGTTCTCTTGCAACTTGAATTACGCAAGACACTGAAGTGTACAAAGAGAGAGAGCAAGGTGATGGAGTGTGTGGGAATATGGTTCTAAAGCTCCTTCAAACACTTGATGGGTACAAGAAAGAGTGAGATGGGGATGGCTTGAACTTGCTAGAACTAGGTACCTTATATAACACGTGGATGCCACCATACTTCAACGAACTTAGTCCACCCCAGTGCAGATAAAGACAAAACTGCCTCATTTTTCAAATTTTAACACATGGCTGCAAATCACTAACGTTGCCGCTTCTGTAAGTTGTTCTTTTTGCATTATCAGTTAAATATAGCAGTCCAAATTAAAATTAGTCGGTGGTTAAAGGAATATTGGATGCATGTGCAATGATTGATGCCTCTTTTTAAAATTATTAAGGTGAAACCAATCATTTGCTTAGCTATGGAATGTATACGGCTGTGATCTTTAGTGGCATAGAGATATCTAATTATTTGTTTGCTAGAAATTGCCACAAAAATCAAGCGATCAGCTGCTCGTGTAATTTGTCAAGTTTTAGCAGAAAAATAGTATCTATTGCCTGTTCAGTCTAACCAAGGTCCAAATCGTATTCTTTGACTGGCATAACAGCTTAACCAGCCTTTTTCATATCCAAAGTTTTATTGGCTGAGGGCAAGGGTACCATGCTGTGAACATGGCTATTCTATTTAGATGGACCCTCCCTATGGTATACACAATCTGCTTTTTTTTGTCCAGACAATCTGCTTCAAGTAATCATTGCTTCGGCGTGCCAGAGCCCAAGAGTAAATAGTATAAATGCCTAGTAGTTGGTTTTGGTCCCAAGGAGACAAATTAGTCTCTTGAATTTTAGGAGTTTCAAATTGGACAATCACATTTTAAAGAATGAGATAATTTGATCTCTTTATATAAATTCATATAATTAAAAAAATATTATACAGAATTATATAGAAATATTAGTTTGTTCCTTTTTTAC